>JACXGI010000465.1:76929-94431 GCA_016801175.1 Esox masquinongy
CCCCCCCCCCCCCCCCCACCGCCCCCACGGCTCCTTCCATTGATCGCCCTGGACAATTTATTAGCCATTGTGACAGTTTCCTGTACGCTTGAGGCGAACACGGGAAACGAAGCAATGCTCTGATTAAGTCTTTCAAAATGGGGTACACAATACCCATTGTGTTTTGATCGCAGGTTGAACTATTACTGGAATGTTTTCCTGGAGAGTGTGTTTATGTGTGTGTGTCACGTTTCTGTGTACAAGTGTGTATCCTCATACCCCGAACTTGCCATTGAAAAGGATAGGCCACCCAAGTTACAAAATGCCACGTCAGTGACCTTCACGCACTCTGTGACCAAATACACTGCACACACACTTCATGAAATGTGAACTAAGTCAGACAATTCCAGGGGCCGTGTTTATGTAGCATCACTATTGACGTTTGGGTGAACTGTCCTTATAACTGGGGCCGTAGCATGAGATGACACCTGGAAAATGACAAGCTCAAGGTCACCACAACATGCAAAAGTAGCAAATTGAATGTCGGAATGGTATGTGGATTCTACTGGAAGACAAATAAACTGGTGGACAATATGTTTTTATCACTCACCTTGACCTCAACACCTTCAGCAGCACCGTAAGATATGTTGTTTCCCTTGGAAGAAACTGACTGTCATTAGAAAGAATTGAAACATTGAAAGTTTGTAATGTAGTGGCAGCCTGATTTCTCACAAATACATGGTCTGAGGTTGTGAGTTAAATATATACAACTTTATTGCTGTATTTGGCTACATTTTAAAACACTGAGAGTGAATCAACATGTTACTTCCTTAAGTTCTACTCTTATCATCTCAAAACACGTTGAAACATCTGAGGATCGTTCGCATCTCCTCATGTGTGTTTGATGAGCAAAGAGAAAGGAATCAAGACAACTCAACTGACATTCTGAAAAGAGGCATGTGATAGGCCTGGCATTTGAGATAATCCCATTGAACCACTCTGATGACCTTTGACCTCCCCCCTGGGCCAACCGCGGCCTTGGCTGATGAGGACCTGTGAGGACACGCCATGGCAGATTCAGAGCAACGCCTGGTGACATCAGACACCTCCGGACCGGACCAGGGCAGCTGCCTGGTCGGTTTAGGCCCTTGATTGACAACTAATTGTCACTTCAGAGCCGTGCGAACATGCCACTGGTGTGTCAGGCAGGGATTCCATCATTCCACGCACACACGCTGTCAAGTGATGGGGTGTGTGTGTGTGAACAGTAGCCTCGCAGGACACAGGTGATGGTAAGGAATCCTCCTGCCCGGGTTCAGGTTCAGTGATGAATCCAATGGAGGTCAGAGGTCACAAACCTCCCAGCAACAGCTGAGCTGCTGGGTTCACTGACTGTCAAAGAACACACATACAGAAACATGATCACACAAGCGTTTGCCTAGTTTATGCGCTTATACTGTTTCACTTATTACTACAGTAAGGAATTTGTTTAATCCTGTGCGTTACAGCATATGATATTTTTTATAGGGATTGTTACAATCCGACTGACTATCCAAAACAAAGTCAGTCATGAGGGATTCTAATTGGTTTAGGGCTACGGTTTGGGAAAGGCTGACATTTAACCAAATCTTGGAGTCATAACCTGCATTATTTATCGATTCACCATCCATTTACTTTTCACATTTTACCATTTAGCAGACCGTTTCAACCAGAGCGACTTATAGTTAGGGCAGCTAGGTGGAACAACCACCAAACTCAGTAGTAGTAAGTACACCCTATTCAAGGAAGTAGCTATCAGCAAAGTCCATCCATCCACTTTACAGTTTTAAAGTTCACTGTAGGCCCTGGTGGTAGGTTTTCAAGATGATTTCCGAAGTTCTGGGGACTTTAGCAGATATCTAGTTTCACCTGCGAACTGTCATGGCATTGCTAAGTGTGCTGTCAGGCACCGTGTGGCAGACAGACAGAAAACATACACCTACATGTTCAGTACCGGAGTTATCAACAAACGTGACACTTTAACCTTGTCATATACTCCATTAGGAACGAGTGGGTCGGTAGCATCCTTACTGTTAGTACACGTAATTACCATTCTCGGCTCTGCTGATTAGTCAGGTGGTGGAGGGCACCTATATTGTTAACTTTTAATGCCTGGAACACAGAGTGATATTAAAAACCCATTAAGTCTACACATGGCCTGCATGCTGCAAACTGTCATGACAGATGATAAATGTACGCAATATTTGCTCAGAACTCAAGTAGCCTCCCCGGCGGTGGACTGGCAGCTTACATTTCCATCCAGCAAGATTTATCGGCATATTCAATCGTTTCTCTGTCAAACGGGCCGAATCATTAGTTTTTTGTTAGTTCAATGTGTAATATGTCGAATTTCTGGCTGTTTCACTTTATTCCTCAGACTGAACTGCGCTACAGCATTGCTGTTTGCTTCTGAGTAACTGCAGTCGATGTTTTTTAGTGAGGAGACATCGCCATCTAGTGGAATAAAATGCACACTTCTCTAACGGCTGCTAAAATAATATTGGACAAGACTTTATATACACCACATTTACTGAGACTGCACAATGTGAGCATTATGGTCATTATTTCACTTGTTTTTGTTTATTTGTAGTATTAACATGGCTACAGAAGTGTAAGAATTGGCTGGGAGTCCTTTGCACACTGGACGTGGAGAAGCCTCCATCTTAAACCCAGGTGCTCTTGCTGCAGCCTAGCCCCAGGGTTCTTACCATCCTAATTAGCAAGAAGCATCTGGCTTCTGGGTGGAAGAGGGAGGCTTGGGCCAGGGGAAGAACGGAACAACATTCCAACAAAACAGTTCACAACGACTGGGGTTGCAGATTCATAAACAATGTTAAGGGACAATAAAATGTATTTGGAGCAGCTTTTGAATATTTTAATTTGAACTTGCCAGTTTTATTCTTGAGTAAGCATTTGAGTGATTGTCTGAACTTGTTGTTAACAAAGCATGTGACAAATTTAATTTGATTGGAATTATCTAGGATACTACTGCCAGTCATCCCAGTTTACACTCTGGTGAAAGAGTAGACAACGTCTAAATACATTTCTCTAGCAGACCCCCAGTCTTCCCAGGCTCACCTCAGAAACCTGTGGAGCCTTCCATGGGGACAGGCTTCTTGCACACACACCCCTTGAACTTGCAGAAAAGGGAACAGTAAATATAGATATGCTGCTTTCCTGTGTGGAACACAAAGGCTAGCCACACATGGATGTTGCCCATCTCCTATTGCAGCAGTATCCAAAAAATGACGTTAGGTTTAGGTCTTGCCCATTGCAATGTTGGTTCTGCTGCCTGCCACTCTACTGATAAACACAGACCCCAAGACTGGAGAGGATGTGGTGATCTGATAGTTAACTAAAAAGATACTTGTACAATGTTGTCAATCAGTAGTGGACGCACTTACCCCTCACTGTCTCTGAGTCCTTTTTAACCTAATCAAGGAGCCATACTGATGATCACAGAGTGTGTGTTTGAGTAGGCATGCATTTTCCAGCCTCTTACAGTGTGAGGAAGAGGAAACATTGTAATAGTCAGACATCAGAACAAACAACAAATTCTACTTGCACATCTGGGTCCAAAGAGATTTGCTATTTAGTGTTACGGACAAGTTGCATTCGTTCAACTGCGGTGGAGTGGCAGGAATAAGTTTGACCTTTAATTTGGAGGTGTTAAAAAGAAAACAGTAACTGTCCCCCACTGTGAAAAGAAGGGGAGACTATGGATTAGTCACAGGAGACATATCTAATTAAACATGTTGTATTCAATTTAATGGCTGAATACTGGCATAAACCAACTGAAAACTATGGTTTTGTAAACAACAAGTTACAACTGAAACATATAAACAGATAAAAACACATAAAAAAACACATTATAGCTTTTCTAGCCTACTGAAAAAAGCCACTATAATTCACTATTATAACAACACATACTTTACAAACTACCTTGAAGTTTCTCTAAATAACCCAGCCTACATAAACCTTCATTACCACTGCCATCACTATCTTTAACACAGCATATTGTTATTTCACAAATATGAATACCTCAAAACTAGCAAGCACACCACATTTACTTCTGTAAATAGCCTTGTATAGCTCTACATCAGGTTAACTGCACCACTGAGTACAAGGTTTTGACACAATGGTTTGTCACAACGGCTTTGACACGGCCGTTTGTCTGCAAAAAATAATGACACGCTGGGAAAATATCACACATTGATTGTGTACACACTTTTCTGCATGCACACAATGTACACACTTTTCTGCATACACAACCATTCAAAAGCTTGGGGTCACTTAGAAATGTACTTGTTTTCCATGAAAACATACATGAAATAAGTTTGAATAGGAAATATAGCAAAATAAATCATTGAGGTCATTGAGGTTAGAATTAATGATTTTTTATTGAAATAATAACTGTCCTTCAAATTTTGCTTTCTTCAAAGAATCCTCCATTTGCAGCAATTACAGCTTTGCAGACCATTGGCATTCTAGTTATCAATTTGTTTAGGTAATCTGAATAGATTTCACCCCATGCTTCCTGAAGCACCTCCCACAAGTTGGATTGGCTCGATTGGCACTTCTTACATACCATACGGTCAAGCTGCTCCCACAACAGCTCAATAGGTATGAGATCCAGTGACTGCGCTGGTAACTACAGTATAGACAGAAAATCAGCTGACTACTTCTTTCCTCAATAGTTCTTGCATAGTTTGGAGCTGTGCTTTGGGTCATTGTCCTGTTGTAGGAGGAAATTGGCTCCAATCAAGCACTGTCCACAGGGCATGGCATGGCATTGTAAAGTGAATTAGCAGTCTTCTTTCTTCAAGATCCCTTTTACTCTGTACAAATCTCCCATTTTACCACCACCAAAGCACCCCCAGGCCATTACATTGCCTCCACCATGTGCTCCTCCAGCATCTTTTTATTTGGTCTGCATCTCACAAATTCAAATTTAGATTTGTCTGTCCATAACACTTTTTTCCAATCTTTCTCTGTCCAGTGTCTGTGTTCTTTTGCCCATTTTAATCATTCCATTCTACTGGCCAGTCTGAGATATGGCTTTTTCTTTGCAACTCTGCGTAGAAGACCAGAGTCACCTCTTAACTGTTGACATTGACACTGGTATTTTGCGGGTACTATTTAATGATGCTGCCAGTTGAGGATCTGTGAGGTGTCTGTTTCTCAAATTAAATACTTATGTATTTGTCCTTTTGCTCAGTTGTGCACCGGCGCTTCCTGCTACTCTTTCTATTCTGGTTAGAGCTAGTTTGCGCTGTTCTGTGAAGGGAGGAGTACACAGTATTGTGTGAGATCTTCAGTTTCTTGGGAATTTCTCACATGGAATAACCTAAATTCCTCAGAACAAGAATAGACTGACAAATTTCAGAAGAAAGTTCTTTGTTTCCGGCCATTTTGAGCCTGTAATCGAACTTCAATTGCTGATGCCCCCGATACTCAACTATCAGTTTTGCTATGCTTACATAATTGGAAAAAGGGTTTGTAAAGATCAGTTAGCCTTTCAAAATGATCAACTTGGATTATCAAAAACAATGTGCCATTGAAACACAGGAGTGATTGCTTCTGATAATGGGCCTCTGTGCGCCTATGTAGATATTCCATTAAGAATCAGCCGTTTCCAGCTACAAAAGTCATTCACAACATTAACAATGTCTACACTACATTGCTGATCAATGTGATGATATTTTAATGGCCAAAAAAATTGCTTTTCTTTTCAAAAACAAGGACCTTTCTAAATGACCCCAAACTTTTTAACGCTAGGGCACATAAACTGAGAAATACTGGATAACTTTTCTGAAGTAATTTACCACAAATTTTCCTCTTTGAAACATTCAATTGAAATGAGTGTTGAAGTAGTTCCACATCCTTTAAACCATTTCCATACTTCCTGCTTTTGCACCTTCCTCAAACGTCCACTGCTTTAACAGTTGAATTGAACTCTACTACAGGACGTCTTAGCCCATCCAACATCTCAGCCAACAACTAACGATACCAAGTTCTCCTTGATTGTCATGAAACACATGGCATAAATTAAATGACATGAATAATGTTGTACAGAAAACAAAAGTTAAGAAAGGTGTCACTATAATATAATAATAAATAAATCCAAAGAAATATTTTTTCAGGCATTTTCACAGTTTATAGATATGAGCTGTAGGGAAAAACAGCTTTTGCTTAAAGAGCTATGGGCCAGTTTGAAACCCATGATGCATCAGTTCATATACACTGGAGGCAGAACCTCAGACTGCTGGACAACCCCAGGCCACCATAATAACAACATTATTGAAAATACAAAAAACTGCTTTAAAAGTAACATTGTGTTACATTCAGAGTTTTGAGACAATAGTCAACAGGCACTGGCAGTACAGCTTGTAGCAAGAAAACACATCCTGTTTGACACAATACACCCATACTTCAAATTTACAGCATACAAAAGTGAAACAAACATAAAAGCTTATTAAGGACATCCCTCACAACTTTAGTAGCACTGAGTAACTCACAAAAGACAAAATGCAGAAGTGGCCCCTTCTCTGGCCAACTGTGAAAGTAAAGTAGTGCATTCCACTCGACACCACTTGTAGTCAAACAGAGGACTTCATGCAAGAGACATCATGATCGTGGTATGTAAATATTAATAATCTCTACAAAGTATATTCAACCAATTTTGACTTCCTGATTCAACTTTATGGTTCAACTTCACACACTGAAGAAGTTTACAGAATGTAAAGTTGTTTTGGGTGTACCTGTCTGCTGAAGAACTGTTCTATGAAAGCGATCATGTTCTCCTGTAATCTTTAATCTTTAAACGTAGTGCTAATATTATCAACCCTTTTTTGGTGATATTTGGTGCTGTTTCCTTTCTGATCTAGAATTGCAAAAACCTAAAAAAGAATAACAGAGCCTTTATGCTCTGTATGCTCTGCTAGGAGCTAATAAGAGCAAGTACCGGAACATTGTAAGAAAAATAAAATTTGACTTATGTCGATGTCCTTAATGGAATCAAGATTTCGACCCCGACCTGTCATACCCCCAAAGCCTTTAATCCACAAAGCCTTGGGGCAAAACATAACCAAGGATCCCAACAGAGCAAACCTGTATCAGAACCAACAGCTATCAGATGACAGAAGCCAAGGAAGAAAGCATGATCAAAACCCGGAGGGAAAGGTGAAGAGGACTGTCCGTCGGTTCAGCAATCAGGATGTTATGAGGAAGACAGGTTTAGGGACAGGACTAGTGTCAGGGTTTAAATGGGGAGGACAGGGGTTGGTGGGGCAGACAGAGGCAGAGAGAAGGCAGCAGGTAGACCCAACACCACCTCCGGTACCGTTGAGAAAACCATGTTGGTGCCGTCAGACACAACATAAGTATACAGCACAGAGAGATGCCTCACCCATGGAGCCAAAGAAAGACCACTGCCATGGTACCCTCGGAATACCTGGACCAGGAAGTCGATCCGGTAAGCTAAGTCAATGGCACGTAAATGTGAGACCCCCTGAAAATTGATGATTAGAAAAAAGTGGGTAACGTTTTATTTTGAGAGTCCCAATTTCCATCTGTAGATGTTCTATAGATAGTAATAATATCAACAAACTTCAAAAAAACTATCGGTTGATAAACAACTGCTTGCTAAGGTTAGGGTTAGGTTCA
The DNA here is from genome assembly GCA_016801175.1 of Esox masquinongy. Classification (NCBI taxonomy): domain Eukaryota; kingdom Metazoa; phylum Chordata; class Actinopteri; order Esociformes; family Esocidae; genus Esox; species Esox masquinongy. The sequence continues at coordinate 84,613 of JACXGI010000465.1, forward strand.
GAATTAAGTTTAGAGTTAAGGTTTAAGTTTAGGGATAGAATAAAGCTTTGGGTTAGGATTTAGATACAGGTTAGGGTTAACTAAAGATAATTAGTTAAAATGTTACAGATAGTCTGTAGACAATCTGTAGAGCATCCACAGGCACACTTTTGGGACTCTCATAATAAAGTGTTACCAAAGAGGAAAACAGGTTAGTGGAATCTTGTGAAGGAACAGAAAATAATGTAAAATTTCATTGTGGTAATTTACTGTATGTCTATGAGGAATAGAGAGAGTAAAAAACGTCACTTCTAAGAATCTGAAACCACTGTGGGCAGGTTTTCTGTTCATGTTTAGTCTCTATATAAACAGACACCAGTCTGTTTCACATGTAGACAATGTCACACATTTTCTTCCAGCTCCCGATGGTAGTGAAGTGGATGAAGCGCCTATGTTTTCTACCATGGAAAACAGCCAAAGCCCAGACACGACAATGCTCCCTGGTTGTCACCACAGAAACGGAGCACACTGCTGCCAGTGCATCTGTTACTTGACGAGACCCGGCATGAAGCTGGTCTGGGTTCCTCTAGAGCAAGAGGTGCCCGTGGGCAAAAGACAAACTAAATGGGCAAAAGAACAACTGAAAAGAGAGGTGAAAGAGGGAGAAAAAGAAGAGGAAAATTATTACGTAGAAGTGATAGCGGATGAAGGGGGGGGGGGACAAGACATTGAACACCAGAAGAGAGAGGAAAATGTGTGCAGATCATTAGGTATGGAAGGACAACCAAGCAACGGTCACACAGGTTGGCAGAGAGTGAAGGCAGCTGCATTCGGTAAGCTCAAAGAGGTCAGAGTTCACAAGGTCATCCAGAGAGCCATCCCGTCACAGCATTCTTTATCAACCGACATAGACTTCACCGTGGCCTCAAAGGCCGGATCGAACACAGCATTGCAGCCTCAAACAAAGCACTGCTTAAAAAAGCCCAAATCACACCAGCGCACCTTGCCCGCCAAGGAGACCAGCGGCCCTCAAAAACACGCTGGGCATGAGGAGGACGTTACATACGAGGTTCTGTCTGCCCCTGACAGAGAGGCACCACCCACACCACCACACCCAAAGCAACATCTGAGACAGAAGACACAGAATTCCTCACCTCAGAATGTTCACCTCCAAAGCAAGTCAACGCCCTCTGTCTCTGACCACTTAAACTCCATTTTGGGGTCAGACAAGGGATCAACTCGAACTCCTCCTTCCCTCAACAACCCCGACCAACCAATCCTTCGGCCTCTACCTCCAATTCCTGTTTCGTCCAATCTCCAACGTTTCCCCCGCCCCATCCCGCTCCGCCCTCCTCCACCCCGCCCTCAGACTCCTATAAAATCTATTCTACCCAACCATGATACCAGTGGAGCTCCCTGCCTCAGCCGATGCTCACCCACAGGTGGGTTGAGAGACAAAACACATTTGAATCTATGATTGATTTGATAAGGTGTTTTTTTCTTGGGTGGGGAAAAATGCACCATTCTGCAACGAATCAATCGTGGTGTATATAAAGTAATTAAGCAAAAAGGTATGTACTACGGTGGCCCATAACACAACAACATTAGCGATGCAAATGTTGAAATCACAACATTAACACACAACACAACAACATTAACAAAATTGAAACACAACAACATTAGCGATACAAACAAAAGTTGAAAACACAACACCATTAACAAAAATGAAACATTTATAAAAACGCTGCATTTCAGAAAACAATCAACTACTCACAACACCACAACATTAAGTGACAACACAACAGCATTAACCCACAACACAACAACTTTGGTTCACACCACAACAGCATTAGCCCAAAACACAACAACATTTGCAGAAACACTGCATTTCAAATTGCTCACAACGGAAGTGCTCCAGACCACTAGGAGCAGTGGAAGGGGGTGTTTTTGGTGTTTTACCTTTGTTCAAAAAATCAAGTGAAGTCACTCAACGTAAGATTATAATTAAATTAGAATAAAATAAAAAAAACTTACATTGGTGAATTTAAATCGCGTTCTTCTTGGTTGGTATTATTTTAAATAGGCCTTATGCACCATAGATATAAAGCATAGATGGGACATACAGTTCTAGCTGATGTCTCAATAGCTCCGCCATCTTACTTGGGACCAGTTCGGAAAAGTCAAGCCACTTAACACTAATTATGGTGGTATTTTGTGCAGCAGTATTTTGTTCCAGAAAAAGGACGAACAATACAAAGGAGTTGGGAAACATTGTTCATGCATCAGTAATAGTGTAGAAATGTATGATAACATACTTAACTGTACATACCATGTTTTTAATCAATGAACAAGAAAGCTAATCCAGCCTGACCTTAGCTGTTGGGCTACGTAACTTTACAGTATCAGAAATCTGTTTTTTTTTTTTTTTAATTATAACGTTCTCAGCTAGCTTGCTACAGCATGTTGCACACAACATGTGAAAAACGCGTTTTCGTTAATTATGTAATTACTGTATATAAACGTAATTACTGTATATAATCAGCAGATGGCGATGTTGGGTAGCCTTTGTCCACAAAAAAGTAGCCTTGTTAGTAGCTTTTTTGCCTTTATTGCCTTGTTATTTTCGTCCTCCGATTACAATGCTGCTGTTACCATACCAAATTCAGTGAGCTAGCTTGCTCCATTTAGTGTACTGCGGCGTGTAGAACAGTTTTTTCTGTATGAGTCAATATTTATTTCATATCCATTGAGTTACATTGTGGCCAATGGTATGGGTGGAGTAAATTGCCAGCAACAATTGTAAATACACAGTGCCCCTTGATTTTTTTGCATATAGTCACTCTATAGAGTCTTCTGAACATTTCCTACAGCACATTTTTACAATATACCGTAAGCAAAGTGGCAAAATAGATTCATTTAATATTATTAATATCGCATTTTACCGCAGACTTTTATTTTGAAGGCAAAATCCGAAAACCGGAAGTCTTATTGTTGCTACGGAATCTCTAATGTTGCCAGCATGACGCTGTCGCGCACGAAGTTAGTCCCCCTGTATGAAGTGAAATGTATATTTTGTTGGAAACCCAACTAATTCCACTTGGCACTGCCCCTAGTGGTCTTGAGCACTTTGGTTGTGAGCTACTTGAAATGCAGTGTTTCTGCAAATGTTGTTGTGTTTTGGGTAGGGTGACCAGACATCCCGGTTTCAAGCTGGGTGTCCCGGGTCCCGACAAATATCTGTAAAACACTAAAATGTCCCGGTTTCCGACACTGAATAACAAATGGTCCCGGTTTTCACCACAATAATAATAATACTGTAATGTTTCCACATACGAGTTGGAGCCAAACAAACAACTGCGTAGAACTGCGGAGCAAAGCAACAATGCTCATCAAAGCTCAAAGCGCCCCCCAGCTCCACCAACCACAAGCACGCATGATGACCATCATGCGTGCATAAGCACATGTGCGTATGCATTAATGTGCCGTTACACAAGGGTCCCGTTTTGGGGGTTTGAAAATGTGGTCACCCTAGTTTTGGGCTAATGCTGCTATGTTTTGGGCTGATGCTGTTATGGTGTGACCCAATGTTGTTGTATTATGAGGTAATGCTGTTGTGTTGTCACTTAATGTTGTGGTGTTGTGGGTAGTTGATTGTTTTCTGAAATGCAGCGTTTTTATAAATGTTTCATTTTTGTTAATGTTGTTGTGTTGTGTGTTAATGTTGTTGTGTTTTCAACTTTTGTTTGCGTCGCTAATCTTGTTGTGTTGTGCACCCGTGGGCCACCGTAATACACGGTGTGGTATACAAGCTATAAATCATGTTTAAGGGTTGGTCTGTGATGTATACATTTTTCCACACCAGTGGTAAAATGCCTTATACCACAGCCAATAAGCATTCGGTTTAAAAAAAAAAAAAGATGAATAATTTCTGTTCCTTTCCTAGACACTGATGTCGGGGATTACTGGGTTTATGCAGTCAAGGAGAAAGAAGAGGAGTAAGTCTGTTCTGCCAGCCGGCAACCCTCAAAATGAAACATAAACATCATTAATGTATTCACTCCTCTGTCATTTCTCATCTCAGTCATATTACCATATAGGACTCAAACGTTTTACCCGATCATGCCAAAATAATGGTGGTAGTAAAATGGACACCAGTTTTACCATACACATTTCAATAACATTATTGCTCGTAGTAGTGCTTCTAAATATGTACAAAAATCTCTGTGATAAACCGTTCATTCAAAAACAATACTGTTTAATTAACTTTTCTACTTACTGTATGGAGAAAAAACTATATGATTGTTTTGTAACCTTACTATTTCTGTATAGAGTGCCTTAAAAAAGGCCCCTGACCAGTTCTCCAATATTAAAGAATTACAAATGGTACATTGACATTTTGTTCCGTTTGTATTTTGTTTCATTTTTTACATTGAAACTCAAAAACAACTATAGCAAGGTGAATGAAAACTAAATGAAGAGACAGATTAACCATTGAGGATGACATGCATTGTTGCCTTGTCAAAGATCACTCCACAAATTGACCAAATTATTTTCCGAAGCCAGCAGCAGTCCTCACTTTGAATGAGCAGCTTTTGCAACAGCAGTTTATTTCATTTTAATGAACAAAATGAAATCAAGCACTATAAAAATTAAATAAAAATTTTAGCAAAAGGAAATCAGGGAATATTTGACCAAGGGGGCAAGGGGCACTAAGAGGCAAAAGGGTTGAGAATGGTAAAGGTGGAAGCCAATGGCATTTTAATGGGGTCCTTGTTAGGGACATTTCTTTCATCTGTGTAAACGTGGAGCTTCCACAGCACTGGGGATTAAAACTTAGGCAAGCAATTTTTCAGTTTTTATTTTTCTTGAAAATACTTAACATAAAACCAATGTCACCTTACAATAATGCATATTGAGTTTTAATGGTTTAATAAAAATCTAACTATAGTTTTGAAAGGCATATATTATCTTTATATGTATAAAATATGAAACTATACTTTTACAAAGCATCAAATATCCCTTTAAAAATTAGGTATTTTGAATGAATGGTTCACACCTGCAATCTTTGTACCTATTTAACATTTAGAAGCATAAAATCCTGCATATTTGTTGAAATGTGTATGAGAATAATTACTGGCAATTACTGACTTCCAGAACCATTAAGCCCTATATATTTTATCATAAGACAAACTTTTGGGAGAGTTACAGCCTTTGTCCTTATCTTCGCAGGCCAAAGGACAGGACAAAGAGTCCTAGGAGAATCTCTTCAGACTGGGAAGCCGGGAGATTAAATGGTAAAGAGGAAATGTCCTGTTTAATTTTTGACAATATTAGAGTCCATATTTATATTGTATATCTCCCTATCTTTCTCCCTTCCTCTCTTTCACACTCCTCTGCCCCCCTAACTTCTTTCTTCCTGACTTTCTCCCCCTCGCCAGAACCTCTGTACCAGATCTACCAGGCTAAAACCACAGAGGAAGCGATCCGGATCCAGAGCATCAGCCGCAGTGCCAGCAGGGCCACTGTGGACCTCCATTTTAGGCTGGGCAATGGTGGTTCCTTAGGGGATAAAGATCATTCCGCCAAGCCCGAGAAGGGCCCCACTGAGGTCAGTATCTGAACCTCTAAAACCTCTTCTGTAAAACAAAGTTCAACAAGTGGATTGGAGGCAAAAATCTATAACAATTAATTAGTCTAGCACTCACATTTGGTGTGTATTTGATGCTTATGTTTTCTGTTCTTCTAATCCAATGAGGTCATGCTGTGGCAGGATCTGCCGGTGGTCAGAGACAGTGGGATACTGGAGAGTCTCAGTCCACAGGAGCTGCAGAGACAAGAGGTAAAATGGAGGATGGGACGGGCGATTCATATGAAGGGGATTATGCCAGAAATGTGTCACCCAGTTTGTGATATCGAATTTGGGATTAAGGCCCTGCCTCGTCAATGCAACTTCCAGTGGACTCACGACAGTCAATGTTGAGATATGTTTAATCTGAAGCACATCCAAAGCCGTCCTGGTTCTTAACCTGCTACGCTTCCCGCTCCATCAGAAAGTCTTGACACAACCCGGCTCTTAGACTGTAACAAACAAGGGCATTCACACGTTGATGTTTAAGGAATAACAAAGTGATTTATTAAATCACTAACAAAGAACAAAACAAAGAAACATGAACTAAAAGATGTGAAAGTAAGCATATGAGGAGTGTTACAGAGGTGCATGGATGAGTGTAAAATGTGTAAGTGTTATGGGGTGCACTTAGCCAGGAAACATAACTAAACAGATCAAAAATAGAATGTTTCTCTGGGAAAAAAAGAGAATCCATGAGTGGGAACCAGAAACTGTTATCTTCCTGTCTGTTCGCAATTGCAACTGTAATTCTTCACATTAATTGCACCCAAGCAGCCACAAGGAGTTGCTACAGCGTGATGAGGCAAGGCCCTATCAGTGTTCGTCAACTGCACTGCCCTCCAAGGGAACCCTGGGCTAATCCGCAAGCAGGATTTTAAAGCTATTCTTGAGGCAATGTCATAACCAATTTCTATCAGAAACATTTCCCTGAAGTTTGTCATTTTATTTGTGTGTTTTTTTCTGTCAGAGCATGTTTGAGGTGTTGACATCGGAAGCCTCGTACATCCACTCGCTAGAAGTTCTCATCAATCACTTCCTAATGTGTCGGGAACTTGACGAAACATTGGTGATCCACGACAAGAAGACGCTCTACTCAAACATAGTCCACGTATACGAGGTCAGCCAGAGGTAAATGTGGTCCGGCAAACAGACAGACAGATGGAAGAAGTGTATGGAGGACGTGAGAGAGGGAGTGGAGAGAGAGAGAGGATGGAGACAGAATAGATGAGCTGACTTTAAAGAAACAGCTTCAATTAACCTTATTGTACAACCCTGTTTCCAAAAAATTTGGGATGCTGTGTAAAATGTTAAGTAAAACAGAATAGAATGATGTGCAAATAATTTAAACCCTATATTCAATAGAAAATAATACAAAGACAACATACCAAATGTTGAAACTGAGAAATGTTATTGTTACTTGAAAAAAATATGTCCACTTTGAATTTGATGCCAGCAACACGTTTCAAAAAAGCTGAGACAGGGGCAACAAAAGACTGGAAAAGTTGTGTAATGCTAAAAAAAACCTGGTGGAACATCTCACAACTAATTATGTTAATTTGCAAAAGTTCTGTAACATGATTGGGTATAATAAGATCTTCCCAGAGCGGATGAGTCTTTCAGAAGAAAAGACGGGGAGGGGTTCACCACTCTGTGAAAGACTGTGCAGGCAAATAGTGAAGAAAAAAACTTTTCTCAACATAAAATTGCAAAGAGTTTGGAGATCTCATTATCTACAGTACATAATATCATTAAAGGATTCAGAAAATCCAGAGTAATCTCTGTACGCAATATTGGATGGCCGTGATGTTCGGGACCTCAGACGGCATTGCATTAAAAACAGAAACGATTCTGTAGTGGACATCACAGCATGGGCTCAGGAACACTTCAGAAAACCATTGTCTGTGAACACAGTACGTCACAGCGTCCACAAATGCAAGTTAAAACTCGACCATGCAAAGAAGAAACCATATATAAACAAGATTCAGAAACGCTGGTGCCTTCTCTGGGCCTGAGCTCATTTAAGATGGATTGAGGCAAAGTGTAAAACTGTCCTGTGGTCTGGCAAATTAAAATTTGAAATTATTTTTTGGAATCATGAACACTGCATCCTCTGGACTAAAGAGGAGAGGGACCATCCGGATTATCAGCGCACAGTTCAAAAGCTAGCATCCATGATGGTATGGGAGTGCATTTGTGCACATGGCATGGGTGACTTGCACATCTGTGAAGGCACCATTCATGCTGAACAATATATACAGGTTTTGGAGCAACATATGCCGCCATCCAGACAAGATCTTTTTCATGGAAGGCCTTGCTTATTTCAGCAAGACAATCCCAAACCACATTCTGCAGGTATTACAACAGCATGGCTCTGTAGTAAAAGAATCTGTGTACTAAACTGGCCTGCCTGCAGTCCAGACCTGTCACTCACTGAAAACATTTGACGCATTATGAAATGAAAAATACGACAAAGGAGACCTTGAACTGTTGAACAGCTGAAATCCTATATCAAGCAAGAATGGGAGTACATTTTACTTTCAGAACTACAGCAATTGGTGTCATTAGTTCCCAAACACAGAGTATTATTATAAGAAGAGATGATGCAACACAGTGGTAAACATGCCCCAACTTTTCTGAAACGGCTTGCTGGCATCAAATTCAAAACGGGCATGTATTTTTCCTAAAACAATCACATTTCTCAGTTTCAACATTTGATATGTGGTTTTGGTACTATTTTCAATTAAATATAGGGTTAAATGATTTGCACATCATTGCATTCTGTTTTTATTTGCATTTTATGCATCGTCCCAACTTTTTTGGAAACAGGGTTGTATTAGAAACACAATTTATTCTAAATAATTCTCACAGGTTCTTCAAGGATCTTCTCAACAGGATCGATGAGAACATTCTCATAACTGATGTTTGTGACATTATCCACCAATATGCCCTACATCACTTCTCCATCTACACTGATTACATCCGTAACCAGACTTACCAAGAGAAGGCCCATAGCTCTCTCATGTGAGTATTTATACTTTGTAGTACATATGCTGCCATCCAGACATCTTTTTCAGAGAAGGACTTGCTTATTTACTATGTGTAAGTAATAATAATAATAATAAAAAATAATAATAATTTTGACATGCCTTTTCAAGTTTAATTGTTGGTTGTGCAGGATCTTTTGTGAAAATTGTCACCATAGTCGTTGCTGATAAAATGTGCTATGCAGTCTTAGTTCCATCTTTTCCGCATTGCATTGACTTACAAACCGAGTTCCATGTGGTGAACCTGACTCATGAAACCGTCCGCCTTGCAGGCAAAGCAACAAGCCATTCACGTTGGTCATGCGGAGGTTGGAGGAGTCCCCTCTGTGTCGCCGTCTCCCTTTCTCCTCTTTTCTGCTCCTCCCTTTCCAGAGGATTACACGACTCAAGATCCTTCTACAGGTCAGGCGCTTGTTGCATCTTCAAGTCACATCTCCAGGTCACAGCACCCTATTGTTTTTATTAATAACGTGTCATTGTGTTGGGTGCCTAAGTCCGCGTTTCCACACAGAACATCCTGAAGAGGACTAAGGAGGGAACCATGGAGGAGAGCACTGCTTCTAGAGCTTTGGCTTCAGTGTCTGAGGTAACAACCACATCACATCAACCCCAATTTGATACACAATTGATTGTCAAATGATTGCCACACTTGATAAAAATCTCCATTAAAATACATATTTTAATGCAGTATTGTGATTTTTATCAGTTTCACTACTGAGGTATAGACATTGGCCGGGGCAAAAAATTGTGGTGCTATGGTAAGATTAGACACAAAATTGAGCATTGTGGCCGTGCACACCAGTGGTGAATTTGGCCTCAAAAAAAAGGAATCCTTATACCCACTTAAAAGTATATACTGTAGCATGCGATATTGGCTAAACAAAATCCTCGTTGCATCTACTAGTAGGTTGACAACCAGGTGTGGACTGGGGTAGAATATCGTCCCGGGAATCTCAAGTAGAACAGCCCGGGTGGGGGGGGTTATTATAATAAAAATATGTTTGTGAAGTCAAACGATGTAATTGTATTATTAATTACCATAATTGTGAAAGAGCAACTTCCCATAGTAAGTGCATACATTTGCATAAGTGCATACATTTTCATACAGGACCCCCATGGTTCCAAGACAATCCTTCATCTTTTCAAAAAAAGGAACGGATTAGCCAG
>JACXGI010000465.1:94531-115948 GCA_016801175.1 Esox masquinongy
CCCCCCCCCCCCCCCACTCCACCGCTAAAATCATTCTACTGCTACCAGATTTCCCAACTAAAAGACAGAGGCAGATAATATTAATTTTGAATACTCCCAAAAAATACGCAAGTTTCATGTACCATGATGAACAGACACTTGTTATTAGGCTACAACAAAACCTACCTTCAGTTACAAAACTTTGGTGCTAGCTGCTGTTGGACCTGGATCTTAACTGTATTTCCCCTTGATGCTGTGATGCTGCTCCCTTCATTGTAAAGTCAGATCTATCCATCTTCTCATGCATCTGCTGCTCAACAACTTTACTAAATACATTTCTCAAGGGCACATATCATTATATATTTTTTTTGTCTGCGTGGTTCCATTTTTATATTTTGTTACTTAAGCAAGCTATCTTCCACAGTTCAAATCCTTAGCAAATGAGCCGAACAAGATCCGACGTTACACCTAGGGTTGCCATATATCACTGACATTTTGCCCAATCACCCTGTGGACTCCACATAAAAACTGCATAAACGCTATTTCTTCTATACAACAATCTGGAAACCACGATTTTGGGGGCCTATCATTTTGGAGCATATTTTTACTTGGAGTTTCCCAATAGTCTATATGTCAGTGCTGTGCTGACTATCAGTGACATTTCAACTATCTACTAAACCTAACCTTAACCCTTATCCTAAACCGAAAGTTAACCCTTACCCAAACCTTAATTGTAAACCTAATTGTAAATCTTAACTCCAACCTTAGCAAGCAGTTAATTATTTATAACAAAATATCTGAATATCTGAATTTTCAGATGGACATTGGGACTCTCAAAATAAAGTCAAACCAGTTTTTATTACTTGTTCAACAAAATATGTATTTCTAAGCAATGACATTAGTATGAAATAATCTAGTGCTTTTTAATTCCTCACTTTTAGATAATCAAAGAGTCCAACACCCAGGTTGGCCACATGAAGCAGATAGAGGAACTCATACAAGTCAGCAATACTCTGGAGTTCCAAAAACTCAAGGTGCATGTTACAAATCCACCTTAAACTCATACCAATTAGGTTAGGACTTCAACGATAATTTCACTTTTTTTAGATGGTTTTCTAACCCTACAAATACACTGAACAAAATTATAAACGCAACACTTTTGTTTTTGCCCCCATTCATCATGAGCTGAACTCAAAGATCTAAGACTTTCTCTATGTACACAAAAGGCCTATTTCTCTCAAATATTGTTCACAAATCTGTCTAAATCTGTGTTAGTGAGCACTTCTCCATTGCCGAGATAATCCATCCACCTCACAGGTGTGGCATATCAAGATGCTGATCAGACAGCATGAGTCTTGCACAGGTGTGCCTTAGGCTGGCCACAATAAAAGGCCACACGAAAATGTGCAGTTTCACTGTATTGGGGGGGGTCCGGGGTTGTCCGAAAACCAGTCAGTATCTGGTGTGACCACCATTTGCCTCATGCAGTGCAACACATCTCCTTCGCATAGGGTTGATCAGGTTGTTAATTGTGGCCTGTGGAATGTTGGTCCACTCCTCTTCTATGGCTGTGCGAAGTTGCTGGATATTAGCAGGACCTGGAACACGCTGTCATATATGCCGATCCAGAGCATCCCAAACATGCTCAATGGGTGACATGTCCGGTGAGTATGCTGGCCATGCAAGAACTGGGATGTTTTCAGCTTCCAGGAATTGTGTACAGATCCTTGCAACATGGGGCCGTGCATTATCATGCTGCAACATGAGCTGATGGTCGTGGATGAATGGCACAACAATGGGCCTCAGGATCTCGTTACGATATCTCTGTGCATTCAAAATGCCATCAATAAAATGCACCTGTGTTTGTTGTCCATAACACATGCCTGCCCATACCATAACCCCACCGCCACCATGGGCCACTCGATCCACAACGTTGACATCAGCAGACCGCTCACCCACACGACGCCATACACGCTGTCTGCCATCTGCCCTGTACAGTGAAAACCGGGATTCATCCGTGGCACTCTCCAAAGTGCCAGACGCCATTGAACGTGAGCATTTGCCCACTCAAGTCGGTTATGATGACGAACTGCAGTCAGGTCGAGACCCTAATGAGGACGACGAGCATGCAGATGAGCTTCCCTGAGACGGTTCCTGACAGTTTGTGCAGAAATTCTTTGGTTATGCAAACCGATTGTTGCAGCAGCTGTCCGGGTGGCTGGTCTCAGCCGACCTTGGAGGTGAAGATGCTGGATGTGGAGGTCCTGGGCTGGTGTGGTTACACATGTTCTGCGGTTGTGAGGCCGGTTGGATGTACTGCCAAGTTCTCTGAAACGCCTTTGGAGACGGCTTATGGCAGAAAAATGAACATTCAATTCACGGGCAACAGCTCTGGTTTACATTCCTGCAGTCAGCATGCCAATTGCACGCTCCCTCAAAACTTGCGACATCTGTGGCACTGTGATGTGTGATGGAACTGCACATTTTCGTGTGGCCTTTTATTGTGGCCAGCCTAAGGCACACCTGTGCAATACTCATGCTGTCTGATCAGCATCGTGATGTGCTACACCTGTGAGGTGGATGGATTATATCGGCAAAGGAGAAGTGCTCACTAACACAGATTTAGACAGATTTGTGAACAATATTTGAGAGAAATAGGCCTTTTGTGTACATAGAGAAAGTCTTAGATCTTTGAGTTCAGCTCATAATGAATGAGGGCAAAAACAAAAGGGTTGCGTTTATAATTTTGTTCAGTGTAGAAACTGTAATCAGTGGTTATGTTATTTTAATACAGCCATTGCAAATGTCAGCTAATTAAACAATGAGGCCGTGTGAGCATGTTGTACAAAACCTCTCAAAAAGATGTGAAATAAACTATAAATTTGGTTTAAGGTGATTTAACCAAGTTCATATGGCCCAACTATTTGCTGTGGATCAAGTTTACTGAAGTTTGCCATGGCTGTTTAAAGAAAACTAAACCATGGATTACTGTTTCGCATGTCCCATAGACTACTTTCAGGGTAGGAACCATCCAACATCAAGTGGTAAATAATAATCAGCCTTAGCCATATATTAACTGATGTGAAACATGTAGAACATTGCAGATGTAAGAATTATAGAACTGACATGATTACCTATTTTACATGCAACCCAATATCAAACATTACTGTTCTACATAAGATGTTTCTGTCTAATCCCTCAGACTTGTTCCCATGCAGGCTCTTCCAATCGTCTCAAAGTCTCGCTACCTGGAGAAGAGAGGAGAGCTACATGAGCTTTCCAAGGGGGCTTCCCTGTTTAGCATCCGTCTCAAACTCACTCCCATCTATCTCTTTCTCTTCAACGACCTTCTCTTAGTCACATACAAAAAGAGGTAAGTTATGTAATACCCTAACTTTGGCGCAAGGATGTAAGGCAGGATGTTGCCCAGTGTTAGCAAGCCGCATGAAGGTCTTTGAACAGACCCAAGGATTCTGCATACATAGGCTGAAATCAGTCCTGTTTACCAAACTTACCAGAAAGTCACCAAACTCCATAGTCACGGAAGCATTTCAAAACCAAGTTGTTGAAATACAGTAGGTCTGCAACTAACAACTATTTTGATAATTGATTAATCTGTCAATTACTACTCTGATTAATCAGATAGAAAAATACATAATTCCCAGAATTAAAAGCAAGTGTTTTATTTAAAATATATTAAAGTCTTCAGTGTTTTTCTCATCCTTTTACAATGCCTTCATTAAAACAACTGTAGGTAGTAGTAATAAAACAAATAAAAACATGCAGAAATTTATGGTTTATCACAATATAATTTTCAAGACTGTTGGAAAAGCATTCCAGGGTACTACATGAAGCTCGTTGAGAGACTTCACTTATATTGTAAATGTTAATGCAAATTGTAATGAATTTAAATACCTCAATGTTTCTATTGTGGAAAAATATAGAACTGACCAAATTTGACACAAAAGGGTTAATTCATCAGTAACATTGTGAATGCTTAGCTAGCGAGAAGCCCCTGACTGCAGTGTGCCATTCTGGGCATGGCTCAATGTGGGCAGAGTCAAAAATGTTTAACCCGACCCCTTCCTGTCTCCTTCAAGGTCACCCAAGTTGAGGTTCATGTCGAAGGTATTAATGTCAGCGAAAGCAAAACTTAATCGAACCTAACCTACATGGATAAAAATATACTTTACTGTACAAAGCAAATTCACATTATTTTATTTCTTATGGGATTCACATTCAACTGTATGTCATAACAGAATGGCACAATCATAAAACAAAACATGGCAACAAAAAAAAAAAAGAACTGACCCCTGTTCAAAAGTCTGCATATCTTTAGTTCTTAATACTGTGTATTGCCCCCTTGAGCATCAATGACAGCGTGCAGTCTTTTGTAACGGTTGTCTACGAGGCCCCGAATTCTTGCAGGTGGTATAGCTGCCCATTTGTCTTGGCAAAATGCCTCCAGGTCATACAAAGTCTTTGGTCGTCTTGCATGAACTGCAGGTTTGAGATCTCCCCAGAGTGGCTCGATGATAGGAGACTGTGATGGCCACTCCAGACCCTTCACCTTTTTCTGCTGTAACCACTAGAGGGTAAACTTAGCCTTGTGCTTAGGGTCATTGTCATGCTTGAAAGTCCAACAGCGTCCAATGCGCAACTTTCGTGCAGAAGAATACAAATTGTCTGCCAGTATTTTTTAATAACATGCTGCATTCATCTTGCCATCAATTTTCACAAGATTCTCCGTGCCTTTAGAGCTCACACACCCCCAAAACATCAGTGAGCCACCACCATGCTTCACAGTGGGGATGGTATTCTGTTCACTATAGGCCTTGTTGACACCTCTCCAAACATAGCGCTTATGTTACCAAGATGGCGCCGGTGATGGCTGCCTCTGGATTTTCCTCCGTAGGGCTTTTCATGTTTTTGTCTATTTGTCCTGTTTTCTGCCGTCCATCTCAGGTCACATTTACCAGAGATGAGCTCTTAAATATTGGACTTACAGCTGTGCATACTATTCCACCACTTTGGATCGATCTTTCCCGGAGTTGCAAGTTGGAGGTGCAGCGGTGCTCTATGGTCGGAGACGTGGACGTAGACGGGGAAAAAGAGTAGGCACGCTTGTTAAGCTGAGACAGCGGGGCTTTCGCACAGCGCTCCTGTCAATCCACCTGGCGAATGTTCACTCTCTGGCCAACAAAGTGGATAAACTGCGTCTCCTCATCAGGACTAACTCGGACTTCCGCAGATCGGCCGCCCTCTGTTTCACAAAATCCTGGTGAAAGGATTTTGTGAAATCTCCGAGCACATCCCGGACAGCGCAATTCATTTACCGGGATTTAATCACACCCGCGCGGATCGAGTAAAGGAGGTAACGGGAAAAAAGAGTGGAGGCAGACTCTGTCTCTACTTAAATGAAGGTTGGTGCATTGATGTGACAGTGTTGGTAAAATCATGCAGCCCTCACTTAGAGACATTATTCATTAACTGTAAACCGTTTTATTCACCGCGGGAGTTTTCCTCGTTCATTCTGGTCACCGTGTACATCCAGCCTCAGGCTTGTGTTAGCGAGGCTTTACTACAGCTGGCTGATCAGATAACTAACGTGGAGAAAAAACATCCAGACTCCCTGCTTATTATTCTTGGGGACTTCAACAGAGCAATCCTTAGCCGTGAACTTCCAAAATACAGACAACATATTAAGTGCCCCACCAGGGAATCTAACACATTGGACCACTGCTACACAGTATTAAAGGATGCCTATCGCTCTGTCCCCCGTGCAGTTTTGGGACTCTCAGATCACTGTTTGGTTCATCTTATACCGACCTACAGGCAGAAATTAAAATCTGCTAAGCCTGTGGTCAAGTCTGTAAAAAGATGGAACAATTAGTCTAAGGTGGAATTACAAGCCTGCTTCGATTCTACTGATTGGAGTGTCTTTGAGGCTGCAGCCACAGACCTACACAAACTCACTGACACTGTGACATCTTACATCAGTTTTTGTGAAGACGTGTGTGCTGACAAAAAACTTCTGCACATACTGCAATCAAAAACCCTGGTTTACAGCAAAACTCAGGCAGCTTCGTCAGTCCAAGGAGGAGGCCTACAGAAGTGGAGACAGAACCCTGTACAATCAGGCCAGAAACACACTGACAAGGGAAGTCAAAGCAGCAAAGAAGCGCTATGCTGAAAAACTGGAAAACAACTTCACAGCCAATGACCCCTCGTCAGTGTGGAAAGGCCTGCAGGTACTGACCAACTACAGGAGACCATCCCCCCACACTGCTGGATCTCAACGACTGGCTGACGAGCTGAATGTTTTTTATTGTAGGTTTGAGAGGCCCCCAGTCACACCTCTCCCCCACTCCAGCACCATCTTCAAACAGTCACCTTCCCCCACTGCCACCCTGTCACCTCCACTCCCCGACCCCCCACCTGCACTAACGATCTGTGAAGAGGGTGTACGACAGCTCTTTCAGAGGCAAAAGACCAAGAAGGCTCCTGGCCCAGACGGTGTGTCACCATCCTGCCTGAAAGTTTGTGCTGAACAACTGGCCCCCATCTTTACACAGATCTTCAATAGATCTAAGGAGCTGTGTGAAGTTCCCTCGTGCTTCAAACGCTCCACAATTATCCCGGTCCCCAAAAAACCCTCCATCACTGGATTGAATGACTACAGACCTGTCGCCCTCACATCTGTGGTCATGAAATGCTTTGAAAGATTAGTGTTGGCCCACCTGAAGGACATCACAGGCCCCTTGCTAGACCCCTTGCAGTTTGCCTACCGGGCTAACAGGTCTGTGGATGATGCTGTCAACATGGGACTGCACTACGTCCTGAAAAGACCTTGACTCTCCAGGGACATATGCAAGGATCCTGTTTGTGGTCTTCAGCTCGGCGTTCAACACCATCATCCCAGGCATCCTCCATACCAAACTCATCCAGCTCACTGTGCCAGCCTCCACCTGTCAGTGGATCACAAACTTCCTGACCAACAGGAGTCAGCAGGTGAGGCTGGGGAACACCACACCCAGCACCCCAACAATCAGTACCGGCGCCCCCCAGGGTTGTGTGCTCTCCCCACTGCTCTTCTCCCTCTACACAAACAACTGCACCTCAAGAGTCCCATCTGTCAAACTACTGAACTTCACAGACGACACTACGGTCATCGGCCTCATACGGGACAGTGACAAGTCTGCCTACAGACAGGAGGTTGAACAGCTAGTCCTCTGGTGTGGTCAGAACAACCTGGAGCTTACCACGCTCAAAACTGTGGAGATGACTTTGGACTTCAGGAGGAGCCCCCCGACTCTGCCCCCCATCACCATTCTCAACAACCCGGTGTCTGTAGTGGAATCCTTCGGGTTTCTGGGATCCACTATCTCCCAGGATCTAAAGTGGGAGCCCAACACAGATGCCATCATTAAAAAGGCCCAGCAGAGGATGTACTTCCTGCGCCAGCTTAAGAAGCTTAACCTATCCAAGGAGCTACTGATCCACTTTTACACAGCCATCATCCAGTCTGTTCTCTGCACGTCCATCACTGTTTGGTTTGGATCTGCCATGAAACTGGAAAGGAACAGACTACAACGGACAGTCAGAACAGCAGAAAAGATCATTGGTGCCAACCTGCCCTCCATCCAGGACTTATACAAAACCAGAGTCAGTAAAAGGGCAGGAAACATCACAGCAGATCCATCACACCCTGGATACAACCTGTTCCAGCCCCTCCCCTCTGGTAGGTGCTACAGAGCACTGTACGCCAAAACGAACAGACACAGGAACAGTTTCTATCCACAGGCCATCACTCTGATGAACAGTCAACTTAAGTCACTTAGTGCTAGGCACAATCCCTGTATAACCACCCAGTAACTCTGACCCTAACATCCACCTGTCTACTACTTATTTATTTTTAATTCTTTTGTCATCCTGCAATTCAGAGTTGTTCATACTGTATATATATACTGTATATATCATATCCACCTACCTCATGTACATTACACCTGCACTAAAAATTATTTATTCATTCCAGCACTGTTTGCACCCTGCTATATACAGGTGCTGGTCATATAATTAGAATATCATCAAAAAGTTGATTTATTTCAGTAATTCCATTCAAAAAGTGAAACCTCTATAATGTATACATTCATTCCACACAGACTGATATATTTCAAATGTTTATTCCTTTTAATTTTGATGATTATAACTGACAACTAATGAAAACCACAAATTCAGTATCTCAGAAAACTAGAATATTGTGAAAAGTTTCAATATTGAAGACACCTGGTGCCACACTCTAATCAGGTAATTAACTCAAAACACCTGCAAAGGCCTTTAAATGGTCTCTCAGTCTAGTTCTGTAGGCTACACAATCATGGGGAAGACTGCTGACCTGACAGCTGTCCAAAAGACGACCATTGACACCTTGCACAAGGAGGGCAAGACACAAAAGGTCATTGCTAAAGAGGCTGGCTGTTCATCGAGATCTGTGTCCAAGCAGATTAATAGAGGCGAAGGGAATGAAAAGATGTGGTAGAAAAAAGTGTACAAGCAATAGGGATAACCGCACCCTGGAGAGGATTGTGAAACAAAACTCATTCAAAAATGTGGGGGAGATTCACAAAGAGTGGACTGCAGCTGGAGTCAGTGCTTCAAGAACCACCAAGCACAGACGTATGCAAGACATGGGTTTCAGCTGTCGGATTCCTTGTGTCAAGCCACTCTTGAACAAGACACAGCGTCAGAAGCGTCTCACCTGCGCTAAAGACAAAAAGGACTGGACTGCTGCTGAGTGGTCCAAAGTTATGTTCTCTGATGAAAGTAAATTTTGCATTTCCTTTGGAAATCAAGGTCCCAGAGTCTGGAGGAAGAGAGGAGAGGCACAGAATCCACATTGCTTGAAGTCCAGTACTCTGCAGGAGTAAGTCCAGGAACTCTGCACCTTTTTTGTCAAGTATTACTTAATACTTGTAAATGTTTATGCCCTCCTGTTTGCCTTCATTGCACATTTAGATTTGCCATCTGTGCTGCATTTGCCTTCATTGCACATCTATACATTCCACTTGTAACCTATATATACTTAATACTTGTACATTTACTGCCCTCTTCTATTTGCACTTCTGGTTAGAGACTTCATTTTGTTGTACTTTACTTGTACTTGTTCAATGACAATAAAGTTGAATCCAATCTAATCTAATCTGAAATCTGAGACTGGGATTGAAGCAGTGAGTCCCTGTCTTTTCTTCTTCTCCGCATAGTCTTGGGAGAGCCCACCACTTGGATGGCCTCTCTGCCGCTCCAAATCCTTGCTGCTCTTGCTCAGGCCCTGTGCAATGTGAGATATGAAGGCATACAGCTTCATGTTCTTGTTCATATTCATGTAGACGACTGCATTTCATACAAAAACGACCAAAATAAAACCAGCTCAGAATCCATGAAAGTAGATATAAGAAAATGAAGGAATGTCCCTAACAGCCTGATTAAGATCCTTACTTCCTCCAAAGAATAATCGAATGTCTATTTTCTGTGAAGATCCATTAATATGATGACAAGGCTATAATATTACATAGAATTACATGTTCTACATGGAGCATGCTTTGCTCCATGAAAAGTAGCCCTTGCTGCATAATGATGCCCTGAGGCAACACAAAGAAAAACTGAATTTCTGAATGTATAAAAAACAAAATCTTTCCAAAACGTATTGAACATGCTTCTTTAGACATTCATACACACAGATGCATTTTTTATTTACATATTATATTAATTTAAACATGCTAAACATTCAATTGATCTTACCTGTTGATCACCCCATGTCCCCACAAGATTGCTCTTCATAAAAGGATGTCCAGCCTCCAAATGATGCGTGATGGACACTTCCATATATCATGGAATTCGTCTTGAACATGCTTACAAGCATTGTGATTGGTAGAAATCATTTTTAAAAATGTGATGAGGGTATGGGGGTTAAAAACGTTTTGTGTTGCCTGAGGGCAACAGTGTGCGGTAGAGGGATAACATTATGACCACTGAGAGGTGAAGTGAATAACACTGATAATCTCGTTATTATGGCACCTGTCAGTGGGTGGGATATATTAGGCAGCAAGTGAACATTCTGTCCTCAAAGTTGTTGTGTTAGAAGCAGGAAAAATGGGCAAGCGTAAGGATCTGAGCGACTTTGACAAGGGCCAAATTGTGATGGCTAGACGACTGGGTCAGAGCATCTCCAAAACTGCAGTCCTTGTGGGGTGTTCCCGGTCTGCAGTGGTCAGTACCTATCAAAAGTGGTCCCAGGAATGAAAAGCAGTGAACCGACGACAGGGTCATGGGCGGCCAAGGCTCATTGATGCACGTTAGGGCTGTTTTGGTGGCAAAAGGGGGACCTACACAATATTAGGCAGGTGGTCATAATGCTATGGCTGTTCGGTGTATATGCTCAATGAAATAATACATTTACAAAGTAATTACACTTATTAACATAATTTTATCAGTACATCACATACATATCAAGTCTGTTGTTCATTGCAACGATATCAGTAGCTTGACTCAAATATAAGAACATGTGCTGATATCAATTTGTAAGAAATATTATACAATCTTCACAAATGAAATATGTTTATATTCAACGTCTGCCTTGCACAAAAGTTTGTGTTTGTTTTCAGTGAGTGTCTGTCAAACCACAGATGGACAAAAAAAAAATGGTGGGCGGGGACAATCGTGGGCAGAGTCAAATGTTTGACTCCTCCCACATTGATCCCAAACCGAACTGCACACTGCAGTCGGAGGTACTTGTAGCCAGCCGGAGCTGCTCAACTATACACAAAATCACCGTACTTAAGTAGATCAGTTGTGAAAAACTTGACGTTAACAATCACTCAGCCATGCATTCAACATTAACTATTTCTCAATTAAAAACTAAACTCCATGAATACATAACCAAATTAATGACAAATATGTATTATATTAACCTATCGTGCTGAGCCCTCTTCATCTTCTGTCATCAAGGCTACAACAAGTTTTCTCTTTTAATGCATTACAGTTGTACTCCCGTGCTATGAGAGTTCTATTTTGCAAACTTGTATGTATCAAGTAGTGACTGCCATATTTTGACAATATTGTAACAGATTATGACAAGTTATTGCATGTTTTAACATGGCTATGAGATCATCATAATGCATGACGCTATCTATCATATAAAGTGTTATCAGATCTTTTCCTCTTTAGGTCACTGATGACCATTTAAATTCTTGGTGAAGACTGAAGATTAAAAAAAAGATTTTCTCTGCCAACCCCCCTGCCCATTCACAATCACCCATCCCAATCATCCCCACCTCTGCCACTACAATGGAACTTTCAATCCTGGAGGGGGTTGTTAACTGTCTATTCAAGAGACAGAACCCTTGGAAAGCAGCAGGGCCTGATGGTGTCTCCCCATCCACCCTAAAGCACTGTGCAGATCAGCTTTCTGCTGTGTTTATGGACATCTTTAACACTTCACTGGAGACATTCTGCATACCAGCCTGTTTCAAGTCCTCCATCACCATCCCTGTCCCCAAGAAGCTAAGGATCACAGGCCTTAACGACTATAGACCCGTCGCCCTGACCTCTGTGGTTATGAAGCCATTTGAGTGCCTTGTGCTGTCCCACCCTCAAGACCATCACCGACCCTCTACTAGACACATTGCAGTTTGTCTACAGAGCCAACAGGTCTGTGGATGATGCAATCAACATGGCTCTTCACTTCATCCTCCAGCATCTGGACTCCCCTGACACCTACACCAGAATCCTGTTTGTGGACTTCAGTTCCGCATTCAGCACCATAATTCCCGCTTTGCTCCAAGACAAGCTCTCCCAACTGGGAGTGCCCAAGTCCACATGCAGGTGGCTCACAGCTTTCCTGTCCAATAGGAGGTAACACATGAGGCCGGGGAAGCACTTTTCTGACCCCTTGACCATAAGAGCCGGCTCCCCTCAAGGCTGTGTCCTGTCCCCCCTACTCTTCTCCCTGTACACCAACAGCTGCACCACCAGTCATCACTCTGTCAAGCTCCTGAAGTTTGCAGATGACACCACCCTCATCTGACTTATTTCTAATAGAGACGAGTTCACCTACAAGTGGGAGATTGACCATCTGGTGTCCTGGTACAGTCAGAACAACTTGGAGCACAACGCTCTAAAGACAGTGGAGATGATAGTGGACTTCAGGAGAAGCCCAGCTGCCCTTCCCCCATCACCCTGGGTGGCTCCCCAGTCAACTCTGTGGAGTCCATTCGTTTTCTGGGCACCACCATTGCCCAGGACCTCAAGTGGGAGCTGAACATCACCTCTCTTACAAAGAAAGCATAGCAGAGGATGTACTTCCTGAGGCAGCTGAAAAATTTCAACTTGCCAACGACTATGATGGTGCATTTCTACGCTGGCATCATAGAGTCCATTCTGACCTCCTCCATCACCGTCTGGTACGCTGCAGCCACTGCCAAAGAGGGGCAGGCTGCAGCGCATTATCCACACTGCAGAGAGGGTGATTGGCTGCAATCTACCGTCTCTATACGACCTACACACCACCAGGATGTGGAGGCAAGTGGCAATGATTGGGGCTGATCTTTCTCACCCTGGAAATGGACATTCATAGCTCTTCCCACTGGCAGAAGGCTGAGGTCTATCAGGACCAAAACCTCTTGCCACAAAAACTGTTTCTTTCCTACAGCAGTAGTCCTAATGAACATGCCCCCGGAACCAAATTGACTATAGCCCACACCCCACATACTGTGCACACACAACCCTCAACTGGACATATGATATATATAACCCTTTCCCACATACACACACAGCCCTCATCTGGACAAAATCTTGCACCTTACATATACTATAGTTTTTAGTTATTTATTAGTAATATATTAACGCATGGTCTACTATTTTTATGCTCAGTCCACTGTTTTTATTTCCCTTACTCCTTTTGTGTAAATTGTTGCACCAACGGCCAGAACAAATTCCTTGTTTGTTGTGAAACCTACTTGGCAATACAACTCTTTCTGATTCTGATTCTTATTTCCAGCTCAGAGCGTTATGTGGTGACAGACCACGCCCACCGCTCCCTGGTGCAGGTCCGACCGGTAATGTTTGGGGCGGGTTCTGAACCAGGGGATACAGGCCCAGCGTTGCAACATTCCTTTTGTCTGCTACTTCTGGAGAACCACCAGGGTTTGGCCATTGAATATCTGCTGAAGGCCCCCTCAGAGTAAGAACATTCCCCCAACCAACCAGTGCAGCCTAACAGTGTTGTACTCAAGAGAAAAGCCTAAAAGTGTTGTACCCATTTTTGCTCACTCTCTCCCTTTATAGATCAGATATGCATCGGTGGATGGCAGCATTCCCTTCACTTGATGACCCACACAGAGAAAAGAACGATGTGATTTATGAAGACTGGGGTGAGTGAAAAGACAGAAAATAGTTTCAGGAAAAACTCTCAATCTTTTCTGTCAAATAAAGTGTACAATTGCCTAAACCCTAATCGTTCCCAGGGTGGCCATTATGAAAGCTCTCACACCTCCAATTTCAGGGGTTAAGTCAAATAAAGAAATCCAAACCTCAGTTGAACCTTGTCATACCATTTCCGTAAAAACATTATCATTCCTAGTTAGACCGGAGGTGAAACTGTACACTAAATGTGTTGTTTCAGATTGTCCCCAGGTACAGTGTGTGGAAAGATATGTTGCCCAACAGGCTGACGAGCTCACCCTGGAGCCTGCTGACATCATCAATGTGATACGTAAAACCCATGAAGGTAGGTGGACAAAATTAGGACATTTAAATATGAAATTCCAACTGTATTATCAAGATGCTTTATTCAACAACTTAATGTAAAAACCTTTATTTCCGTGACTCAAAATCTGTTAAGTATACAATACCATTCAAAAGTTTGGGGTCACTTAGAAATGTCCTTGTTTTCCATGAAAGCGTACATGAAATTAGTTTGAATAGGAAATACTGCAAAATGAATAGGAAATATAGTCATTGACAAGGTTAGAAATAATGATTTTTAATTGAAATAATAGTGTCCTTCCAACTTCGCTTTCGTCAAAGAATTCTCCATTTGCAGGAATTACAGCCTTGCAGAGCTTTGGCAATCTAGTTGTCAATTTGTTCTGTTAATCTGAAGAGATTTCACCCCATGCTTCCTGAAGCACCTCCTACAAGTTGGATTAGCTTGATGGGCACTTCTCAAGTTCAAGTTTAGTTCAAAGTTTTATTTATCAAATGCACCGAATAACAATGTCATTCTGAACAATGAAATTATTGTGACATGGCACACAACATCTACGTAGTAAGAATTAAGAAATATATAAAGCAAAAATATATAAATAATTTAAATATAGCATAGCAACAATGGACGGGGTCCTCCAATATGGTGAATATAGGAAAATGGTCTAAAGGGGTACACTAACAGAATGACACTGTGTCAGATTTACATTGAGGGCAAGATGTTTTTGTGAAGCACTGCATTATTGACAGCGTAGATGTCATTGTTCAACATACACTTTCAGATCACACTATATGGGGAGATGTATGAGGCAAAGGACAATGAGCATAGAGGGAAACAGATATTTACTAAACAATTAAATAATAAAAACAACAGGACGTAGAACACCATAGAAACTGTTCAAAAATAGTAAAAATGTGTATGAAACAATGAAACATATTAAAAACAACAGGAAGTAGAACACAGTAGAAACTGTATGAAAAAATAAAAATCTATAGATTAAACAAAATAGCTGTTTAAAAGTAGTGCCTTGGCACGATGCTCCACAATCAAATACAACTCTGATCTTCTTTTTGGGATGGTATACTCCATGGTGTGGTAGGTACCAAACCTTCCCATCGCTGCGACTGAGCTCCTCACTGGGAACCTTCATTGCATACCCCTTGGAAACTGTGTTTCCCATGGAAGCGGAGTAGTTGTCTTGAAACGAAGGATTCTTGTTGAACTTCCTCCTTAGGTTGAGAGCTCGCTGTTCAGCTACTCTATGGTTGTTCGGCATCTTGATGGCCTTGTTTCTCAAAGGCAGACAAATGCTGTAATGTCCATCAATGAGTCTAGCGGACCGTGAGACCATTTCCAGAAACTTCCTTTGACATCTCTGGCTTGTCATGATTGCACTCGGGGAAGTTGTTTCTGAACTGTTGATTCCACAGCTCATCCAACCTGGCTACTGATATACGGTTTGCTGTAACCTGAATCAGTCCACTGGTTGTTCCGTCATCCATAGCTTCCCGGGGGGATCCATTAATGATCCAACCGAGCCTAGTCTTCACAGTGTATGGTCCGTCGTTCACGCTGGCAATGACCTGCCAGGGTTCCATAGCCTTGGGTACGTTGGTCCCGATGAGGAGATCAATTTCTGCGTCGATCTTTGGGAGGCGCACCTGGTCAAGGTAAGGCCACTTGTCCGCATCTTCTTGTCGGGGAATGTTCCCTTTCCTAGCTGGGATCTTTGTCTGTGAAGCTCAAACCATTTAAACTGGTCTTCATTCATTTCCTCTTCTGAAATCTGGTGAAACATCCCTTTAACTGAGACATTCAACTCACAGAACTCACCAAACAGCTTGTTGAATTCTACCATCAACTTGGTCTGAATGACGGACAAGCTAAGATCGTTACCATCCTCCATCAACTGACGCATTATATTAATTTTGCCTGTCAGCTCACCTAACTTAGATTTCCATGAACTGACAGCAATTTTTCCTCCATAACCTTAGCTTTCAATTTCACTGTTCTAGCCTGAGTCAGCGTAGCGCAATCATCACCTCTCCTTTCCATGTTTTCTTGAGAACTAGCTAACGTGGACTAGATAAGTAAAAAAACGAAAACAATTTAAAATCTTAGTTTTTGAACTTCTTAAATTGTCAGAGGCAAAAGTTCCAGCGAATTTCCACCATTTCTTTCGTGAGGAACAAGAGGGGCAGCCGGCTAATTAGCTACCACATAGCTGCATGCTGAGGCGAATTAGTTGTAGCAGGCTTCCATCCCCATGACAAAGAGAAACTGTCCTTACGTTAGCTGACGAGAGAGGTGATCACCGTTCATCTCCATAAATTGGTGTCCGTCCTTTTGATGTGTTTCAATCTTGAAATGTAGCTATCATGTCCATAATCCAACTGGAACCTGGTTTTCTTACTATGTCACGGCTGACAAGGTATGTAGCTAGAGCTGGTATGGAAACTCATGTGCATGAGCTATTCAGATAAACTTCCACAGGACTTCGTTGTTAAAAAGGGTAAAAAACAAAGAATCATTTATTCCACGTATTTTTGTACATACAAAATCCCTACTTTGTAATTACTCTATCAACAGAAGTTAATCTTAAATTAAGTTGAACTAAAACGACACAATGCACTACGGTAAGAAAACCGTATTGCTCCCAAGCTAATACCTTACCCGTAACCGTCAGTGGCAAAAACCCAACTTAAAACAATAACGGTGGCACGAGACCTATTTTCTCATAAAGTGCCAGTTCCCTATTTACCAAGTAAATACACAATGATCCTAATGGAGTTTAACCATGCACAGTAATCTAAGGACTAACAGTAAATGATTACCAATCATTATCAAATAACAATATACACCAAAATGCCATAAACAAATACGCAATATATATATATACATATAACATTAGAAAAAACACACCCATACACGGCAGTAAATACTATGGCAGAATGAAGCTTAACACACACATACATGGCAGTATATACTATGGCAGAATGAAGCTTGGCTACTACAGTAATTTTTAACAAAATAATAATCTATCAAGTGACCCTATAAGAAAAACATTGCAGTAAGCTATTTGACATCTTCCTTACCTCAAATGATTGACTTCGTTTGCACATCAAACCTGCGAAAGTAAGACTCCAGATGCATTCTTCTGACCGTGGTCTAAAATTGCCACAGGAAAATGGGGATTTTGCTCCATCACATTAGGCGCACAATAAAAAAAAAAGTTTCCTGCCGCTTATGACCCAATTAACTATTTCAGTTCGTACCTAATGTTGTCTAGTATTTATGTCAGTTTTCAGAATTAAAATATGTGATTTGACAGCAGCGATGATAAGAGAAAAACCATCAGAATTAGGATTCTGAAATTAGAAGGCTCCAGCTGGAAAGGGTTAAAGTTAGAATAGTCGCGACTGCGTAAGGGAACTATGCAAGCTACAAAAGCAATGCAAATAGTTAATGCTGCGCTATTTGACATTGACTGAGTGACCACCAGCAGTAGTTTCACTTTATCATAGCGACGACGATTATATTATCTTATTATCATCTACAGTAATTTATTTAATCATCGCCATCATGGGCACATACACACTGCCTCCTCCTGCTGCCCCCTCCCTGCTAGTTACTCCATGCTTACCGCTTCAACTACTGCTCACTCTATCCCTCTGAGTTTTACTCGGAGTTCCCTCTAGAGTTTTACTTCTTTTGGCCCGCAACTTCTCCGCACCCCCTTGCCATAGCGCTTTTGTGAATCCATTTCGACACCCTTATCCACAGATTTTTAGCTCTGAGCCACCGCATCTGACACGCGACACAGTTGACAGTAGGGGAGGAGTGGGGCCTAGTAAGAGATGTGATTGGGCTAGCCCAGTGTCAGTATAGAGAATAAACCAATGGGCCGCAGTCTCTGCTTTATGGGCCGATCATTGGCAAACATTTTTATTTTCAAGTTATACCGGCCCCAAAAGTGCCTCAGCCCCCCGGACTAGTGATGGCCATACGAGGCTTCATTACCGTTCTTCTAGCAGCAGGATATTATGCTAACTGAGAAGTTCTTTTTCACAATAAAAGCCATCAAAATTTGTGAAGTCATAGTTCAGTCGATTGTTGACATAGCCACAAGTTTAATTGTCAGCCCTGTTCAAAAGTATGGCCTAGAGTCTGGAAATATACTGGCGAGTAAATTCAATGTAGGAAAAAAATAGTTTTAAAGGCATTTATTAGAATTAGCTCGTGTTGAAAATGGACAGAATTCTGTCAGCTGCCATTATTCCGTCTTTTGAGATATCAACCAACAAATGCGCATGATCTTTTATGGGGGTGGTATCTGGATGCACAATTAATTTGAAGTGCATGGGTTATTGTTTCAATAAAGATTTGCACACATGCTCATTGTGCATACATATATCGTACAGTAGTCAGCCATTTTGTCCACCATTTTGCAAGTTATCTCTTATTCCTGGAATAATTTAAGGGAGGCATGTATAAGACACCTGCATGCCAAAGGACAAGTCAATTGGATTTACGGTTCATGTTAAAATTTTTATAGTTTTGGACAAATTTTAATTGTACAGAATAATCCGTCATTGCGGACTTTATGGGTTCTTGAGGCTTTTTTGTTCATCGTGAGAAATGAGGCAGGTACAAAAAAAATCAGCACTGTAGGACAAATGAGGTGGAAATGGCATAATTTTGAAATTAGTTAATTGAATCGTGTACTATAGCGCCCCTGGTGGAGGAATCGGGGCGGGGGTCTGTATGGTTTTTACATGTGGACTACTTTAACAGTATGCAAGTTTATAGCATTTTTCACCATGGACTTTTTGAGTTATTAAGCATTTTAGGCGCCAAGAATAAAAATAATACTAACAATAACAATAGGGTTTCTCCTACTGGAGAACCCCTAACTATGTAAACTAGCAACAATTGTAAAGATTGTAGAATGGGGAATATGAACATTATGGGTAGAAGCATTGAATATTATAAATATAATATGAGTATGATATGCCTATGAATGGTACATACAAAACAAAATTCTAATGTACATTGAATGTACATGGAAAGACATCTGAACATTTGGAATGTTCATGTGTGATTAGTATGATCATTGATCAGTGTTGCTGGTTGAGGAGTGGCCTGAGGGAAAAAACTGTTTGTGAGTCTGGAAGTGTGATGCTCTGGTAGCGCCTACCAGACGGCAGCAGTGTGAACAGACCATAGCCTGGGTGATGGTAGTCGTTGATAGTCGTTGATATTCTGTGCTTTCCTAAGACATCGTGTATGGTAGATAGCTTGCACAGAGGGGAGATGGCAGCCGATGACATGCTCCACAGACTTCACCACCCTCTGGAGGGACTTGCAATCCGCAGCGGAGCAGCTGCCATACCCTTCTTACATACCATACGGTCAAGCTACGGTTAGCCTGTACAAATCTCCCACTTTACCACCACCAAAGGACCCCCAAATGGTATCAAGCACTCCTCCACCATCTTTTGATTTGATCTGCATCTTACAACTGTTCTTCAATGTCATCCGAACACCGCAAACTTAGATTTGTCTGTCCATAACATTATGTTATGGACATATGTCTGTCCAGTCTTCTTTTTTCCAGTGTCTTTGTTCCTTTGCCCATCTTAATCTTTTCTTTTTATTGGCCAGTCTGAGATATGGCTTTTTCTTTGCAACTCTGCCTAGAAGGCTTGCATCACGAAGTCACCTCTTCACTCTTGACGTTGAGACTGGTGTTTTGCAGGTACTATTTAATGAAGCTGCCAGATGATGACCTGTGAGGTGTGTGTTTCTCAAACTAGACACTAACATATTAGTGTTTTTGCTCAATTGTTCCCGGGGTCACCCACAGCTCTTTCTATTCTGGTTAGAGCCAGTTAGCGCCGTTCTATGAATGGGGTACTACAGATCGTTGTACGAGATCTTCAGTTTCTTGGCAATTTCTCACATGAATAGCCTTCATTTCTCAGAACAAGAATAGACTGATGACTTTCAGAAGAAAGTTCTGTTTCTGGCCACTTTCAGCCTTTAATACTGAACTAGTCTAAAGAAGGCAAGTTTTATTGCTTCATTGGTCCACACAGATTTCAGCTGTGCTAACAATTGCAAAAGGGTTTTCTAATGATCCGTTAGGCTTTTAAAATTATAAACACAGATTAGCAGACACAACATGCCATTGGAACACAGGACTGATGGTTGTTAATAATGGGCCTTTTTACGCCTATGCAGATATTCCATAAAAAATCAGCTGTTTTCAGGTGTAATAGTCATTCACAACATTAACAATGTCTACACTTTATTTCGGATCAATCTGATGTTATTTTAAATGGACAAAAAAAAAGTGCTTTTCTTTAGAAAACAAGGACATTTCTAAATGACCCCAAACCTTTTGAACGGTACTGTATTTGCTCACCAGCGCAAAATATTAACGTTTTTTTTTGCCCTTCATGACAATCTGTGAAATTTGTTTGCCAGGTTGGTTCGAGGGGATGCGTCTGTCTGACAGGGTGAAGGGCTGGATCCCTAGCAACAACGTAATTGAGATAACAAATGAGCATCTGAGAAGGCGGAACCTTCGGGAGCAGTACCGCATCACTCAAGCACAAGCCAAAGTTACACACTGCTAGCCTGCATATGTGGTTATCCCAAAAACTGCACCCTATTCAAAATATATTGAACTAGTTTGAACCCAATCCAGAGGGCCCTTGTCAAAAGTAATGCATTGTATTTGGGCACAGCCTGTCTAAAACCAAGGCTTTTTTTAAAACTCTTTTGATGTTGTATTTTTTACAAATATTTATTTTACCCTCAGAACATGAACTTGAGTAATTGTAAGTAGGTGCAGCTGTAATTGTTAGACTTTACACTAAGTGCACCATACTACACTTATTTACACCACCTGCCCACTGAATGTATTGATGGTAATATTGCTTATACAAAATGATTCAGGAAACATGTTTACATGTAAACCATTATTTTTATTAGACCGATAATACATTTGTGTTGTAAAAAGGCCAGACTGTGACTCTGGGCCAGCCCTGTGTACGACTATGATGCCTGGACCTCCCGGCATCATGGAGATCGGGATGATTTTACTGTAGGTACAGGTCCACCTCAGAGGACAGGGTTCCCTGTAAATACAGGAACACAAGAGTCACTCACTGAATAGTCATTCCTCCAAACTATTAACACTGTTTACAGTAGCATTTGGACTAATTAAGAGATGGGAAATGCATTTAAAGTCATCATAAAATATTTGACAGAACATTAGATAAAAAGTAATCTAATAAAGTGACATAGGGTGTTCTAGCAGCATTTGGTACCAAGAATCAGTAGTATGAAATTACAATTATTTTACCATTTTTAATCGTTATACACATTGAAATTATTCTTGCATATGAAAAGTGTTTTTATAATGGAAGAAGACTGAACTGTGAAACATTTACAAACCTGCTACATTAGTCAACCTCCAGCTGGTAGCCCATTACGTTTCTGTCCTACAGAGACACAAGAGGATAAGTGGTTGGAAAACAATCTTAGCCAAGCGACCATTCCGGACAATTCAAGAAAACAGCTTTCTGTGCTACATTGACAACCTGATATTTATTGGCAGGACAGACCATGCCTATGCTTCAGCATCAGTGGCCTTCATCAGAGCTTTG
>JACXGI010000465.1:116048-127937 GCA_016801175.1 Esox masquinongy
AAAAAAAAAAAAAAAAAAAAAAAAAAAAAAAAGTCAGGAATAGAGCTGACACCCTTCCTTAATCCAATCTTAAATGAAGACAATGCTCACCTTGGATGAATGGGTGTGGCTGGGCCCCTGGGTGTTGGTGATGGTGGTGGAAGTGAGAGGCTCGGATATAGGGCCATGCTTGGAGAGCCCGGGGCTGGTAGATGGTCAATGTATGGGTCCCATTCACTGGGTGGATGCAACCAACTGGAATGCTATGGACAAAAGAATGATTGTGTCAATCCATGCACTCAAAACAAAAACACAATTGAGAGTGAAAATATTGAAGGAAATACAATTGAAATAAGTCATTTTGGTTTTCACCTGAACTGGGGATTTGGGGAGATAAGGGTCTTCATACCAAAGGGGGCATTAGGCCAAAACTGGACCTTATTGGTGTAAACAATATGATCCTCCTCCAACTGGGTAGAAAAGTGCCATAGACAAAATAGAAAAACAGTACTTTACAATAGCAGACTCCTCCCTTCATCAAACCATATCCTATTCTCACCATACCTATCAAGTCCAATTCCTCCTTGGTGAAAACACAGAACAACAACAAAATACAGACAAAAGCAAATTTTGTTTCTGAACAGCAACACCAGGAGACAGGGTTCAGCTCCCACCCGTACCGGTCTAAGTGGCTTCTAATTAAGGTCTAATTAAGCGTCAGCTAAATATTTTATGTAGTACAGTTGAGATATGGTTCACTTACTGTTGCAACTGTGCCACAGGTGTCTAGAGAAAAATTATACAGAGACCTGGTTCCCTCTGTCTCAATGGGAACACAGGTAGGATCCAGCAGGGATGTTAGTTTGGGTTCCACAGGTAGAGAAACACTGGAGCTATCCACCATTACCAATACAGTATTGTCTGGTAAACACACTGCAGAAAAAGCAAAAATAGTAATCACATTTAGCTGCCTTAAATTTTTCATGAAGAATGTTAGTATATTCTGCAAATGAATATACTGTGTATATATAAAAAAAGATCTCAATAATGTTAATACTTGATGGAAACACCTTTGGCAGCTATTACAGGTGTTTAAGTATTTAACATACTTAATGTTGATTGTTATTGTGTAATTGCCTTCCAAATGATACATAACTGGAATTACTACCAAAAGGTGCTTTCAGCAAGTATTACTTCGGGGATGTGAAAACAAACAAATACAACCTCATTTGGTTATTACAGATTTGGATAATGTTCTTTCACTTTTAAAAGTAGGTTGTGAAACTAGGTTGTGAAGATCTGTAGGAAAAATATATCTATTGTAATCCTTTTTTAGATGCAATTTTTAAGTGTAAAGGCAATGTGCAATGAGGGTGTCTACTAACTAGCGATTCTGTATATAACTAATACCAACAATGTCCCTTAAAGATTTGCATGTGATTCCATAACCTTGACATGGCAAGCACAATTCTAATATAAACTGAGCTGATAAACACCTGTGAGCGCCAATTTTGGGGGGGCTTACTGAGCAAATTCTGTTCCCCTGAACAGAAACTTCAGAACAGAAGTTATTGACAACTTTAATCTGTTCTGGGGGAAAACATGTTTTCAGAGCCAATGGCCTCCATCCCAACAGGGATGGACAGAAACTACTGTTGGACAATTTTTTCTATTCACTCAGTCAC
Organism: Esox masquinongy; assembly: GCA_016801175.1. Taxonomy (NCBI): domain Eukaryota; kingdom Metazoa; phylum Chordata; class Actinopteri; order Esociformes; family Esocidae; genus Esox; species Esox masquinongy. Next base: position 117,713 of record JACXGI010000465.1, read on the forward strand.
CCTTCTGCACCCCACCACTCTGATACATGGCCTCAGTGTCAGGTTAACCACCTTGACACTTGAGCTTGGACAACCTTTCACCTACAGAACAGCCTCAATATCAGCCCCAGGTTCTCCATACCTCAAGACAAAATTTAGGGCATTAGACAAGCGATTAAAAACTCCTCCACAATAAACACCGTGCCACCGCTATATTCACATAGAAGAAATTTGGTAACCATAACAGTTTAATGCAACTGATGATATAACACTTATGGATATACTGTACCAAATCTTAAGCTGCTGCATTGATGCTCTGCCTGCAAACTTTCTACTGCAAATAGTTAACAGCTCCGGCCTATCTGGCAATTTTCCAAAATCCCTGAAGGGAACAGTCCTTAAACCTTTGTTAAAAAAGCCTAGCCTAGACCCTTGTGTAGTCAGCAACTGCAGACCTATATCAAATTTAGCCTTCATAGGTAAAATCATGGAAAGATATTGTTCAAACAAATTAGCAATTTCTTAAACTGAAATGGTAACTTTGACCCATACTATCAGGATTTTGGAGCCACCACAGCACTGAGACTGCCTTGGGGCCTTGATGCCATTTTTATTCAACATTTATTTGCTACCATTAGCCCAAATCATGCAAAGCAACAAAATTGCTTATTTCGCAGATGTCACCCAAATGTATATATCTCATTGAGTGACTCTGCAATTGCCTTGACAAAAATCAGTGATTGGATGTTCCAGAACATTCTACAACTAAATAAACATAAAACTGAAATAACTGTATTTGGTGCCAAAGACAGCAGACTGACAGTCAGTAATTACTTTGACAAACTGTCCCTTAAATGTAAAAGCCAAGTTATCATCTTAAAAACATAGCTAGAATAAGAGGATCCATGTCCAGACAAGATACAGAAAAACCTATCTACGCTTTTATTTCCAGTAGGTTGTACTACACCAATGGACTGCTTTCAGGTCCCTAAAAAAAAGCCCTCAGAAAATTGCAGCTCATTCAGAATGCTGCTTCTCGAGTTATAACAAAAACTAAGAAAGCTGAACCCATTATACCAATTCTTAGGTCTCTGCACAGGCTTTTTGTGTCTCATACAATTGATTTTAAGATACTGCTACTCATCTATAAATCACTGAAAGCTTCAGGGTCAAGTTACATCTCAGAACTACTCCCTCAGCATGAACCCCTATAGACCCTTCAGGTCATCTGGGTGTGGTCTGCTAACCACACCCAGAGTAAGAAAAAAGGCTAGTGAGTTGGTGTTTAAACATAATGCTGCTCAGAGTTGGAACAAACTGCCAGAAAATCTAAACGTGCGCCAACACTGACCACTTTTAGATCTAAGCTAAAAACTTGTTGTTTTCTTATGCCTTATTTCTATTATTTTTTTCTAATGTAAAGCACTTTGAATTGCCCTGTGTATGAAATGTGTTATACAAATAAACTTGCCTTGCAATTACAGCGAACACTTAGGGTGCATCCACTTGATGTTACAGTCTTAGACCCTAACTTGTTCACAACGGACTTATAATGCCACCCACAGTTAGCATCTCTTTGGAGTCAATCAAATAAACTGGCATTGATGAAATGTGTGCCAGGCACGTTCCTGCTGTTCTATGTGCATTATGAACAGGTTCGTTGCTAGTGAAAAAGTTTATATTTACTTTTCTCTCAAATTTTAGGTAACTGCTCTGGCTTGTTGATGTCTTGCATAGTGTTCTGTAGGTTGATGTGGCCTAAATAGGGAGAGAGAGCCTACCTGAATAGTTGTTTGATCAGGACTTGTATGTTTCCAAATGTAGGAGGGTTCCTGAGGGACTGACATATTTAGAGTAAACTCAGGACAATCTTATTCCTCTACCTAGCAGTTTTTAGCTAATTATCGACATTTGTGCTTTTGTAAACATACAATTCAGTGATTGAGATGGCTCATGTGGCCATACTGTAGCTCTGATTGGCTATGGAGAACAGGTCTGCAAGGGGTTCCAGACCGCCAACAACATAAATCACAGACCTATCTTCCAAAGTTAGATCTGTTATTATGGTTTGTTGCACTGAAAAAGGTTCTGATACTATTTTGATTTGATCAATTGTTTTTCCCCTCTCAATGTTTTTTCCCCTCAACAGTGCTAACAAATTCAGTGAAGTTCACATTTGTGGGTCTGCTCCCAAGTAGTTAAATCATTTATGGGTCACAGAATTATTTGACTTTATGACTACACAATTTATAATATGTAGGATCAGGGATGGGTAGGTTACTTTTTAAAATGTAATCTGCTAGTTACAAGTTTACACATTTGTAATCTGTAGCTTAACTTTTTGATTACTCAAACTCAGTAACGTAATCTGATTACTTTCATATTAAGAGGCATTAGAAGACAAATAGGAATAGCCTATAATAAATTAAACACCTTTTGCTGGACTTATCAATGTTACAGTTTACATAGCTGGCCAAAAAGTTTACATAGTTGCAATTTACCTTATGGGTTAGGTACAGAGTCTTTGAAAAGGGTTTCTAAACCATTGCTTTCTACTTCAATATGATTGGGCTACATTACACGCTAAAGGTCTGTTAGATATTCAGTCATTCCAATTAATCCAATAACTCTTGATCTTGCAGAATCTGACATTTTATCTGAACATAACCCAAAATTTAAGAATGTGTTAACCTATTCTGTTATGCGTTTTATTCATGTTTTTTGTTGCTTCAAAACATCATTAGAAATGTCAAATTTCCCGAAATGGGTATTGACATTATTGTATATAAAAATCGGCATATCCGTAGCTTTTCGCGCGTACACTAAATCTGCAGTGGTCTGATGTTTTGCTCCACAACCACCAACATTGTCCAAACGTTGCAGAAACCCCAGGCATGTGAATGCCCGTTCGCAATCGTGAACACCCGCATACAAATGATTTTTACCCGCGCGAACGTAACCTGCCATTATTAGGGCCACCAGCGACGGATTTTGGCAAACGAAAGAAATAAACTGTGATTATACACCTGTACTCTTAGCTTAAAGTCAGTGTTGTCAGCTGCCAATGATAACCAATGAACGCAATTTTCTGAGATGCAAAGCAAGCAGAATCACATGGCCTACCTGTATGGAGCGGAGGTGGCTGCATCAAATGCAAATCATCATACTTTTGCAGAGTGCTTCCAGAGACAACTTTTCTCCTCATCGTGATTTCCATATAGCCTAATGTTTTATCTTGAAGGCAGCGCCATGTTACAGTGATCTAACAAATAGTTGCTAAATCGTTGCCAAATCTGTCTGAAAAAGGTAGGCCTATCGCCTATCACTGTTCTGAAAAAGATGCGTCGATAAATCATATTTTATATGGGTCGGCTAATATTATCGTATATACTCAGTTTTTTACCAGCCATTCAACCAAAACCAGAGAAAAGTAGTGCTTCATCGGTCACTAATCTGGTCGTACGCGCTGGTCATATTCAATATAAAAAAAAAAAACATGCAACGTGTCATTATTTCGATCATCTATTATTTTTCAATTGAAGTAATCCAAGAAGTAATCATACATTTTTTCTAAAGTATCTGTAATCAGATTACAATATTTTAGTTGGTAACGTAAAGGATTACAGTTACTGTTTTTTTTGTAATCCGTTTTTTGTAATTGTAATCCATTTCTTCCCAATTCAACTCTTTGTAGGATAGTGTTTAGGGTCGTGCCATCAACAGTTCCTTTACCTAGCAGTTCCTTCACAGCAAAGACACAACGCTGGGTAAAGGATAGCTCCTTTCTGGAAGTCTCCCTGTCCTCAAATGTCATACTAACAGTCACCACCAACCCCTGCAGACTCAGACCCTAAAACAGAGACAGTGAAAAATAGCAGAAAAGAGAAAAATGAATAAAGATCACAGCAAAACAAGGGAGAACACTTGTCTCGCCATTGGAACAATTCATCGGACAGCAGTGCAAACCATCACCATACATTAGGCTGAACATTCTATGATTACAAAACTCTGGCTAAAAAGAGCCAGTCCTCCCACCTCATAGGCCATGCCCAGGCCATAAAGAGGGACCACCATACTGAAGTAGTCCGACCTTGTCTCCAAGGCATAGCCCCCGAGTTCCACCAACTCCCAATCTAGCCTGTGGCCCCCCAAGTACACATCCCATTGGCTGTCCATGGTGCCATAGTGGAGCTGCAGACGCACCCCCTTGCCAGAGCAACTCCCCTTCACCCTGGGCAGGACTTGAAGGGAACAGATAAGAAATTTATTTGGGAAAAAAAGGCAAGCCGTGGTAGGACTCCCCATAGACAATATTCATTAGTGTGAAGTGTCTTTGTACTCTCAATTAATAACAATTCAAGACTTTGATAGTGTTTGATAGTTTTTGCCCCGTTTGATAGTGTTTTGTTCTGTTGGAATGTGTGTATTATACATACCGACATCCTGCACATCAGCCTCCAAGGTGGCAGGGTAATGGTAAAAGTCAGAGTGGGGGGAGACTGATAGGGTAAAGGTCAACGCCAGAGTGTACCTCCTGTAGCCCTCCCCGAGATACTACAAGAGACAGAGAGAGATTAGCAGCCATATAGTGTCAAACATCTTAGGCCTACTAAACACACCAGACGTTGAAGGGCCAACATTGTTTAACTTCATACCAGCTTACCAAAAAAATAAACAGGAAAATCTGCAGTTGCAGATGAAATATGCTCAAGACTGGTTAGTCATGTAGTCTTTCAGAGTAAACTTAAGCTAGATGTACTCATGACCATAAGGCAATTCAAATGTTTATTAAGTTACCTTTATATTGTTCACTTGGATTGATTTCCTTCATGTATTTGTCTGTTTTTATTATTGCTGTACCTAGAGTACTGTGCCTCTAAGCCATACATAATTCAGACATGTGGTAGTGTTGTTAAACACACAGAAACCTGTGCGGACACACCATCTTTGGAGTAATGTTCAGTCTAATTAATGACCTTACTTCCTGTCCTCTCACCTTCTGGGAGACCAGGGGGTGTGAGAAGGGGGTCTGCAATAGGTAGGCATGGCTCCCGTTTGGGAAGGGAACCTGTGCAAGGTGAACCCCCATCTGTCCTGCTTCCCCCCAGGCCATGGATTTCGCCGCCACAGTGATGTTGGACAGAAACACGTCACGAGGGAACGAGCCCAGAATGACAGAAAACAGACCCTTTGAGACACTGGTTTCTGTGGGAGGAAGCACAACTAATTAAAAAAAATATATATTTATAAGAAGGAAGTTAGCAATGTCAAAAACTTCTAAGATTATGTTTTTGTCAAGTAATGACCATTGAAATTGACAAGACTGAGCATTAGTGAGTGTTCTTCATACAAAACCTCATACAAAAAGTCAAATAAATGCATGGAAAGGAGACAGTGTCTTCAGAAATTATTCAGACCCCTTCACTTTCCCCACATTTTATTGTTATAGACTAAATTAATGAATGATTAAATAAATGCAAGTTACATTCAAAAGGCCATGAAGGCAAAGCAAAAACAATTTCTTCAAATGGCTAAAATATATAATTTACCTAAGTATTCAAACCCTTTGCAATGACACACCAAATTAAGCCAAGATGCAAGAAGGCAAGAAGGGCTTTCGTCTGGGAGGTGACCAAGAACCAAGAACCCAATGACTGCTTTAAAAGAGCTTCAGAGTTTCTCTGCAGAAAAAGGAGAACCTACCAGGACAACCATCTCTGCAGCACTCCATCTAATCAGTCCCTCTTGGTAAAGTGCCAGGCGGAAGCCCCTACTGAGTAAAAGGCATATGATATAATGCCTGAAGGACCCACGAGCATAAGAAAAAAGACTGTGATGAAACCATAATCAAAAGCCTGAATGCAAAGCACTATGTCAGGCAAAAACAAGGTACTCATCATCTGGCTAATACTATCCCTACAGTGAAGCATGCTGGTGGGAGCTGCATGTTATGGGGATGTTTCTCAGCAATAGGCACTGAGTGATTGTCAGGATTGTGGGAAAGATGAACGGAGCAAAAATAAAGACAGGTCCTGGAAGAAACCTGATCCACAGTACACAGGACCTCAGACTGGAGTGAAGATACCCAAAGTTCACCAAAGCTTCCCATTAAATCTGACAGAATGGATCTAAAGAAAGAATGGAAGTAATTGTCAAAAATACAGGTGTGCAAAGCAGCCCAAGCCAACTTGACGCTGGGTTTGCTACCAAAGGCAATTCTACAAAGTACTGTAGAAAGGGTCTGAATACTTAAGTACAATATATTTTTATTTTCATTAAATTGGCACAGGTTTCTAATGTGTTTTCACCTTAACATTATTGTGTGTAAATTTTTTGTAAAGATTTTTTTTAAAATCAATTATAAAGTATAATTTGTGAAAGCACTGTACACCTGTGTCTCTTTTTGAATTTGCATTGCATGAGGACAACTTGCCATTGATGAGGATCGGTGTTTTAGGCAGATAAAGGACGGAGAGCGTTCTGAAGGAGCGGTACTCAGTCAATGCCCACTGAGAATCTTCCCACAGGCGAATGTAGAACAGGTCTAAGAAAAAGGACTGGGAGTATTGGCCTTCCACCACCTGACTCTGGGGGAGAAAAAAAGCCGTCAATCAACATGATTATCAAATACATATTATGCAGTGTAATGCTGGGTCAAGAAGAGAACTCAAAGGAAGAGGCACTGCACACCAGGTTGCTACTGAATATTTAATTCCTGATAACACATTCACAAAGGTTGGACTTAACAGAAGCCTTAGTGAGGTGCGGTGTGCATTTCACCTATTAAGACTTCAAAAAAACATGATGCCATGCATTTCTTCTCCCAAAAATTGCTGACACAATGTTGACAAAAATGCAAAATAAAGACTATTTCTATAAATTACCTGTAAGGAAATGACTGATGTGCTACACAAGAATAAAACTGGGATAAATACCAAAAACCAACCATAGAATTAAAAACTCATCTGTACCTTGATAGAACCCCCTTCTGCACCAAAGGGAATTCTGATTTCCACAGCTCCATCCTGTTCCTGTATGTCATATCCTCTCTGGCGAATCATACAGTCACTCAGGACCACTCCCTCCACACCCAGCCTCAATCTTTCATTTCTAAGTGGGGGCAGCACGAGGGGGGAAAGGACCTTGGGAAACCTCAGAAGAATGTTATTACCGTCCATGGAGGCCTTATCTGGTTAAAGCGGAGGGGAGGGAAGTCTTAGCAGTCCAACAGCTAAGGTCAAGCTCAACTGAGACCAATGTTTCGAGATAAATGGTATTATGTCCATATATATTATCCATTTGGTTACAATAGCAATTTTTGCAAGACATACTTATGGTACAAGCCAGAGAGACATCTGCTCTTAGAAGTGTCCAGTGGTGTTTGAAAAGAATTGTGGCACTGACCGCCTCCACCTCAATGTCCTTCTCCTAGAATAGTTAGAAATAGTTTTTCCATTATTTAGTCAACCTAAACCAAGCTCTCCAACACTCAATAGTTGCTGAGCATCTACAGGAAATTGTTTAAATGAAACAGCATTCAGGTCAACAGTGAAGACTATCATTGAATAAAAGCAGTAATTCATAGGAAACAGAGCATGGCAAACAGACCTTAAACATTATGGATAAACCAATAGAAATAGAAATCCCTGCAGTCTGACCTGTAGCTTGTAGGAGAGGCGGGATCCATAGGAACAGCGCAGCAGAACACGGTTGTCTGTGGTGCCGATGCGGTAGCCCAGCAGATGGGCAATCTCCACAGGCAGGGTCTGTTCCCTCATAGATGGTGTTGCCACATCCCCCTGCTGGTTGCTTGGCACATGAAACACCACACGCCACTCCCTGAGGCCTTCCTCCGACATCTAGATTACAAGGTAATTAAAGAACTCATTTAGCATTAAAAAGGATATGGGAACCAAAAAGACTAATTTACGTAGCTTTGGGCTAACATACACAGTATAGTCCGTAAGTGTTTGGACAGTGACAAGTTTTGATGTTTTTACTCCAGCAAATTAGAGTTGAAATGAAGCAATGATGAAAGTGCAGACCGTCAGTTTTAATTTGAGGGGATTTAAATCCATAAACAGTGAACCATGTAGGAATTACAGCCCACTTTGTGGAACAAAAGTAATTAGACAAATTAACATCATCTTAAATAAAGTTGTTATTCTTGGTTGCAAATCTTTTGCACTCATTGACTGCCTAAAGTCTGCAACCCATTTACATCACCAGATGTTGGGTTATCTTCACTGGCGATGCTTCACCAGGCCTGTACTGCAGCCATAACCTGTTTTAAGACATTCATAACTTCAGTCTTGTCTTCAGCAGCTGAAATGCATGCTCAAATGGATTCAGGTCAGTTAATGACTTGGCCAGTCAAGATTCCTTCCAGCCAGTCAAAAAAACTCCTTGGTTGCTTTAACAGTAAATTTGGGGTCATTGTCCTGCTACAAACTGCCATCCAATATCCACTGCGGCCTCCAGCAATAATATCAATTAAGACAAGTAATGCTGTTCCAGTGGCACCTAAACAGTGCCGACCCGCTGAGGCATGGACTCTACAAGACCCCTGAAGGTGTTCTGCGGTATCTGGCACCAAGACATTAGTAGGAGATCCTTCAAGTCCTGTAAGCTGCGAGGTGATGCCACCATGGATTGGACTTGTTGGTCCAGCACATCCTACATACGCTCAATCGAATTGAGATCTGGGGAATTTGGAGGCCAGGGCAACACCATGAACATTTCATGTTCCTGGATCCATTGCCGAACAATGTGTACCTGCCTCTGCGCGAATGGAAATGTACACATACCACTGGTGGTGTTGGCATCCATTCCATGCCCATCTGGTTTGCAGGTGGGACCTGCTTCATGACAGACACCTACCAATGAAATAAAGATAATTTAATAATGTAATACAAAGACATTCAGTCCAATCTGATTCAATTCAGTAGCCAGAATAGTGAGAGAGTCAGGCAACTGCAATGAATTGCAAGTCAGTTATAGATACAGTAGCTAATTGTAAGTTAAATGTTTCCATGACCTCCATGTAGTTCTCCTCACAGACAATTTCCCTGGGCTTCCAGGGGTGATGTAGAGGACAGGTCAGCTGGAGAGGGTAGGAGGTCTCCTCACCAACAATATCTCTGTTCACCAACAAAACCAGCAGTTGGAACGCAGAGTCTTTCTGAAATGAAACAAGAGGCAGTGAAACGCAAAATGGAAAAACCTATACATACTGGATGTTAATCCCAGAAGAAAGCCCCTTGCTTCTAGATTCTGGACATATTAATCACCTCATTGGCCACATAACAAGACAGGTAAGAGGCCCGGAGGACCAGGTTCCCCCAGGAGTCCAGCCCCATGTTATAACCACACTCTGCTGCAGCATGGCCTGACAGGGTGTGTACACCACTGCCATCTAGTGGCAGAAAGAAGGAATAAAGCGTGAGCAGGCCATGAATAGAAAGACAAAGACGCAGGAAATTTGAGAGGGGAAGAAAAAGAATAGGTAGATTTGTTCAACTTCATGCCAAACTGGTATTCTATGTTGGCTGTTAGACAGGCTAACTATTGCAAAACACAAATTGGTGGAAAATTATCAGAATTAGACTGCCGATTTAAATGCAGCCTATGTTACATAGACAAAATAAGTACAAGAGCTGCAAGGTAAACGAATTCAGTTTTCTGTAAACCAGACAAACATTGATACATTCATTCTAGGCATTATATCACTCACCTTGAACATCAAACCGAAAACTCTGACCAAGGAAGATCGATTTAACTGACAGCCAGAAGTGGCGATCCTGACACTCAGTTTTGAACATTCCTTTATCAAATAAAAATAGGATGTAATATACTTGTTCATTAAATGAGAAAAAAGATATTCCCTTGATAGACGAACATCTGAGTCCAACTTACCGATGGGCATGGTATCAGTAGCGCAGTTGGGAAGTAAGCAAAGCAAAAGTACACTAAAAATAAAATAAGCAAGTCACAACACACACAATTTCTTGGCCATGACATCTGCAACACATCTAATGTACAACAATCCAATATGAATACATCAACCGCACTCTATTGATAGTACCAATCTACAGTTACAAAAAGATTAAAATGTTAGTGTTATTTTTACGTAAGCCAAAAGCAGCTTACCAAATGACTTTTCTATCAGTCATGATGCTGACTGTGTAAACCATTCAATGTGTTATTGTATTTGTAAAATATAATTATATTTCCAAAATCCTTTTTT
>JACXGI010000466.1:0-25627 GCA_016801175.1 Esox masquinongy
ACACACACACACACACACACACACACACACACACACACACACACACGTTTGATAGAACCAACTTTTCCATCCACTTTGCTGCTTACAGAATGAATGAACAGGCCAGTTTTGTTGTGATTGGCTCAGTAATTCAACCATAATTTGTCAGGCCATGCAGCTGTATTCAAAGTAAGGAACATTTTTCTGATGTGAATCCTAGTTCACATCACTACATTTTTGTGGATAGTATTGCAATGGTTGCTTGACCTGTTCTGTAGACCACATTCATGTACAATAGTTGAAAGACAAATCCTACTTTCGGTCATTTAACTGATTGTTATGCACACATCTCTAGAACAGGTTTCCCGAGCCTTAATGAGTGCCTGTTGAAAGTCTACATATAAGCTCCTTGTACGGGGTCCTTGCAGGGACAGAATGATCTAAACCTTGTCGGTGTAATGTTTCAATATAGCAACGTTCCGATACTGGTCAGGTGTTTAAACGGCTGTGCTGACAAAATTTCATAAGGAATTGAATAAAAAAAAAAAGTGTGTAACCTTTTTTGTAATCTTCAACCTGTGGGTGATGTGAAGGTGAAATGAGTTGAGGCCATAATTGAGAATTAGGACATCACAAGGTTGGGATGGAGGAAATAAATGGGAGTAAATATTGGCTGCAAATAAAGCAAAACCAGGTCTCTATCCTTAAAGGCAAACACCCTATGCACTGTGCTAATAGGATTAACGTACATAGAGGGAACTGTATCATGGCTCAAAACTAGGATGGTGACAGTATAAGGGTTTTGGAATCACAGTCAAAGGGTCAAGGATTTGAGTCAGGGTGCCCCCCTAAATTAAACAATAATTTTGTAAAGAGTATACATAACTCTCCTAACTATCTAGCCAGCTAAAGATGTCAAAGTTATTTTCAGTCATCTTGGCCAGCAGACTAGCCACCTAAATAACCTAGCCCGCTAACTAAATAACCTAGCCAGCTAACCCATCCAGCTAACCTAGCCAGCTACCATTGCCAGGCCACCAGGGTCCAGCATAGATTAATAACCCCAGAGCTTTCCAACTCACAATGTTATTTCAAGCAGAAAACCTTTCAAGCAGAAAGACCTGAATCCAGCAGATCAAAATAAGGAACAGAGACTTAAAAAATTGATACCTCAAAGAGTCTGGACTTACCTCAAAGAGAGTATCTCAGCGCTTTAGAGAAAGACAGGCGATTTTCAGTAGAAAGTACAGCATTTTTCTAAACCTTACCATTTTCTGAGTTGTTCAGTAGGTCAACAAATTGTGGCCACAGTTGAGTGACAAAATCTTTAACCACCCTTTATCCACCCTTTTACTGCCTTGTATCAAACTACACTATTGTAGGGTATTCTGGATGTTGTTTCTATAGTAGTAGTATTGTGGATGTCACTATATTTACACTGCCCTTTTTCCCCAGGGCCATGTTTACTGGAGTGAACAGGCCACAAAAACCATCTGTAGTGCTAGCAAGCACAATGGCAGCCTCTTAAGGGTCATCCTTCCTAATGTTGCTTCCCCAGGCAGCTTGGTTTTTGTTCACCCAGTTCTTCAACCAGAAGGTATTTGTCGGCTCATGGTTGTGAGTGTTTGACAATGAGTCCAAGCCACAAAGGCTTAGAATTAGCCCTTTTTGGGTCCTTGAGTTCACTGATTTATTTGGCTGATGTTTCTAGGCACTGCGGTGTGTGGAAATGATGGCAGAGTTTGTCCATATGAGTGTGTGCCTGACCTTTTCTCTGGAACAAGCTCTCCCAGCTTCTCCTGCGTTCCTCCTACAGGAGGTAGGAATGATGGTGAGTATGCAAAAGTGTAATGAAAGGTATTTATTATCTTAAAGGATATGCATTTACATGTACACTTGAGTCACTAACCAGATGCTCTTATCCAGAACTACTTCCTGTAGCGAATGCATACATTTTCTTACTTGTTTAAACCGGCCCCCCCATGGTAATATAACCCACAACCCTGGCATTGCAAGTGTCATGTTCTTATCAAGAGAGTAACACAGGACCATTCCGTAGGAATTTATATTTTCCCCAAAAATCTGCAAGCCCTTCCAAGTCATCCCAAGATTCTTTTTTTTAGAATAGAAATTACTTAGATTATGACCTAATTAATAATTATTGTGAAATTAAAGTATAAAGTGCCTTCAGAAAGTGTATATAGACCCCTTCACTTTTTCCGCATTTTGTTATAGAGTTAATTTATAATTGATCCATTGTAATGTTTTTGCCGTCAAACTACTAACCATACCCAATAATGACCAAGCAAAAAATTTTTTTAAGAAGTTTGTGCCAGTTTATTGAAAATAAGTCTCATGTATGCAAGTATTCAGACCCTTTGCCATGACACTGGTAATTGAGCTCGGGAGCATCTTGTGTCCTTATAATCACCCATACATTTCTCCTTGATTGGAGTTCTCCTGTGGTATATTCAGTTGATCAGACATGATTTCAAAAGTTACACACGTGTCTATATAAGTTGCCACTCTTCAGTGTATGTTTGAGCAAAAACCAAACCATGAAGTTCAAGACCTACGTTTTGTGTCCTACATATTGTCGAGGCATAGATCTGGGGAAGGTTACAAAAAATTGCCAAAGCATTGAAAGTTCCCAGAAGCACAATATGAAATGGCAGACATTTTTAACCCTAAAGGACTGTTTAGAATATAGAACCAAATAGAGATGGGAGTACCTGCCAGGACAACAATCTCTGCAGACCTCCATCAATCAGGTCTTTATAGTAGAGTGGTTAGACAGAAGCCACTCCTAAGTAAAAGGCATATGACCATCTGTAGAATGAAGCATGGTGGTGGGAGCATCATACTATTGGGATGCTTCTCGGCTGCAGGCACTGGGAGAGTGGTCAGAGTTGAGAAAGCCACATCCAAAGTACTGAAAAAAGTGTCAGTATACTTATGTGCTAGAGGTCGGTCTCTAGCCTACAGCGTTGAATATTAATGTGCAGTGCAGTCTTTTCAAAAATCAGCTTGATGTGTGCATGTATACCGTTGTCGGGGTTTGATGTATATTTTCGACACTGTTTTGGATACTAGCTGGTTCACAAACTTTTTAGCAGTTCCTCGAAGCCGCCTTGAAGTTCCAGTGCTGGTAGTGCTGCTTGCTTGTCCAGGGCAGCACTTTTTTTGTGACCCAAGTTCCCACAGTTAAGCTGACTCCTATGCTTACTCATTAACCAAGGGATACAAAGTGAAACCTTAACGATTATCGATATTGATTAATTATTATTCATTATAAAATGTGTAACATTAGGTTAATGCGAGTTTATGGTGGCTGTTTGTTTTACAATGTGCTTTCAATTATTCTTTGGCAAAATTCACACTCGAGACACACATACTTGTGAAATGCGCCAGACTACAGCAATATGTTGCCCAATCTTACTTCCCTCCCTGGAGCCTATAGACCATCCCAGCTGCTTTCTAGTTATCTAACTTCATATGTGTGCCCTGTACTCCTGGCCTTTCTGCACCAAATCTCATGACTGGTCCTTAATAGGGCAACTATTTAGATGCCCAGTCTATTTTATTTATGTTATAATGCTCTCGATTCAGTTTAATTATTTAAAAAAAACAATGGCACACACAGATTAAGACTGTAAGAGCAAAATGTGGAGATACTGTGCAGAAAGGGTCTTAATTTTTGCCGAAGGCACTGTATATAAAAATCCTTAGCTCAGATAAAAACCATCCCCTTCAAAAGTACACACCAAGTTAATCTGTGTTCAACTTTAATGATTGACATAAACATAGAATCTGTTCGGCAGTTTTTGTAGTTTTACAATGCTGTGTTTGTTCTTGAAGCCACACAATGCAGTGTGGTCTTAAAGCTGTCCACCTACACATCCTGAGGTACTTGACAACCGTTTTGTAAACAAAGAATTGTCAAATATTGAGTAATCTGGTTGTGCAATGTTGGTAGAGACCTATCCCAATGTACATACCACTGTAATTCTTGCATAATGCACCTCCACAAAGTATTTATTCAGGGGTGTAGACAGTGGATAGAAAGTAATCATAATAAAAGCGAATGAATCTGAGTCACTGTCACAAATGTACAAACATCAATGGGATGTAGACTTTCTGCCGGCACTGTACATGTTAACCAAGAAAAGTGTGACGTTCAGTGCAGCGGCATCGTGCTTAAAGAGCCTTGTCTTTTAAAATGACAATTTTCATGCGTTGGCTTAATAAATCCGGGGGAAAAAAGACCCCAGTGACTAATTTCTAAATGGTGTGACACTGGATCCAATAAGCAGAGACTTGTAGCATCCAAAAGGACCCGTCTACAGAACCAGTAGTGTAGCAGCTAATGAGCCTCTGGGAGGGGAGACTTTGAAAAAATAACATAACAGGGAATTAGAGAACAGCAACAGTGTTCTGACTGCTATTGTTGTCTTGTACAAATTAAAAAAAAAACAACACAGGTCAAAGTACTTTATAATTAATACAGTACTTTGACCTTTATTAATTGATTTATAATACTATGATTAATTGTTTCTAGTTTCAATAATTATATGTTTGGGGAAATGTCATCGGGTGTGCAATAACATTTAAAACTATAATGAAAATATGTTCATAAGTAATTTTTTGGTATTATTCATGCAGTTAAGTGATTGCAGATTTGTTTTTGTTTTTCTTCAAATATAGTGATTTCTCGCAACATTTCGGCTCCAGCACTCTCTGAAACAACCCATGCTGGACTCAGTTTGCTAATAGGTGGGTTTGGTACGATATTTGAGAATCAGTCCATTGTATTAAGATCTCAGATCATTTGCTAATATAATCTAGAGGGCCATACTGGCGATAGAATATGCTGAATGTAAAGAAAGATATTTGATGAACACAATGGAAATGCCGGTAAAGTGGCAGTTCTAAACCCTCTCCTGACAAGGTTTTGTGTCGAAGTTTGAAAAGCTGTACTGTACCCTAACAGATGTACAACTGTGCTGTAAAAGTCCCTCTTAGGCCCTTTAGTCTAGATGTCCAAAGGGGGTATTCGACAGGTGTGTGCATATAGTGTATATATACAAAGTATATATTTCAAATAATCGTTATGTTTTGTGCACAGTAGCCCTGAGTGTGCTTTTAGGAGGGGTGGCAGTGTGGTGGTGGAGGCAGGAGTTAAGGCCCTCCAGGACACCCACCCTCCAAAACCTCTCCATGAAAGAGTCCCAAGACCCCCTTATCCAGGCACCAGCCATGGGCCCGGAGACTTGTTCTGTCAAGGTATGCTGTGCCGATGAACAGGATGAGTTGGTGAACTTGTTCATCAGTGACATGGGGTACATTTTCCTCAGTGTAATGTCCAGTCGGGGCCCTTGTATCGTATTTTAAATGCGGAAAGGATTTATTTTTATAATGTATTAACATCAAGCAGCGTCCTTCATTCATTTTCAGAGGAATTTTAATCATGTAGAGTTATACCTATTTCAAAGGTAAAAAATAAATCGTTTGAAAACATTGGGTATCGCTTAATAAATAAAAGATGAATTAAATTAATGTGATTTACTCCAAGTACCCTGGTGTCATCCTTCCTGATAGACTGCCATCTGTTAAAAGGATTAAGTGGTGAATGTGATCTCTATGCTTAGTGTGCTGTCATCTCCTCTCTTAGGACACTCTGCTTAAGCTGGACCTGGACTGCAACTGATTGTCCCATGTCTCTTGCGTAAGCGGGGCAGGTGTTCAGCGGTGCTCCTGCTGCCACTCTTCCTGGTGCCAGCAGGCCTTGGATTCTCCTCCGGTTATCTGGCAAAAGGGGGTGGGAGGAGGAGAGGAAGCTTCTTACTGCACTTCCCCATGATGACCTAGTGTTCTCCCCGGACCTAATTTAACCTCCATGTTGATTTGACTTGTATCCATTTAAGGCCTGGATCAAATCCACTGAAGGCTATGCAATTATTTAAACAGTTGACTTGAAGATGACTTCCTCAGCTTGATTGATCCCAGCCTTGGTAGTCATTTTGCATATGAATGACACTTGAGCTGGTGTCCAGTCTGTTTCAGACACTGTGCCCGTAATTCATACACTTGAATGTCTTTTTGCACTCACTCAACGGCTGTATGGTTTCAAACAAATCCCCGTATGTGATGTCTCCTTGTACGTATGATGAGCGTTAGCATTATATATCCATATCTTTACGTACATAGTTGATTCACACAGAACATGAATCACTCTCCATTTGGTGTGATGCATGTAAAAATGCTGAACTATCAAATGGTAGTATATGCAATGCATTGTGGTTGATTCATCAAGAATTATAAGAATATTTTAAGATGTTTTGCGATCAGCTGAAGTTCAGATGTGTTTTCACTGTAACCTCCACCAGGGGGTATATAATGTGGCTCTGACAATGAAGATCACTGATTCCACACTAATCTACTTTTGGTGTGCCTTGATAGACCTTTTTTGAGAAACCGTGTTCGATTATTATACATGATTTAGTGCTGGTTTCACAGACGCGGATTAAGCCTAGTCTATATCAAAAAGTTTAATAGAAAACGCCATTGAGCTTGTTTTTTTCCTAGACTAGGCTTAATCGGTGTCTGTGAAACCAGCCCTTAATGACCTTTCAGATGGTTTATTGTTGATGTATTTATTTTTTTCAGGGTAAATGGCTTTGTCAGTAAATAATTTGAAATACTTATTTTCTGGTGAAATAGTGTTATGTAGATTTCTTTTCCTAGTTTAAAGCTTTAAATTATGGAGGATGATATGTATTATTTATTTTGAAGAACAGTTTTATGACCAATGTTTTTCAGGTTTACTTGTCTTCATTTGAAAAGAGAAATGGAATAAAATATTTTCTGCATATTCATGAGGTGATTTCATTTACTAATATGCATGTTTGAATTTCAATATAGCTTATCACCTTCACTGACAAGTTTTTATTGGGTTCTGCAATCATGACATTGAATGTGAAATTGCTTTGTACAGGATGTTGTAAACTGTTTTGAGTTTACGAAACAGGCATGATAACAGAGACAGATGGCATTTACATAATTCGCCCACGATTTAAATTAGTTCAGAGGAAAAATAAGTACACAATGCAGGTACTCGTACTGTTTTAACTTACTGCTAATCATGATACTATGATGGGAAAACGACAAGAAACGAAAGACGTTTGAAGTTGTCAGAGCATTAGGTTTTCACTTTTGTCTGTGATTTGCATGTGATTTTGCTAGCAGCACCCACAGGTTCTTTATCAGTTATACGGTCAGGTCCTTCAAAGAATGACCGAGGAATGTTGCAGCATGTGTAACCCTAACTAAATAGAGGGCCTATAACAAAATCCATGCCAGTCCTTCTGGATTTAAAGTAGA
Organism: Esox masquinongy; assembly: GCA_016801175.1. NCBI lineage: Eukaryota > Metazoa > Chordata > Actinopteri > Esociformes > Esocidae > Esox > Esox masquinongy. Next base: position 7,360 of record JACXGI010000466.1, read on the forward strand.
GGAAAGATTGAATACATAACTTGTTTTTGTGAGTAATATGCTGTACGCTAATGCCCAACTAGATAAGCTACCATAGGTCTCCACATTCTACAAGTCTAAATCAGTTCTAAAGCAACACAGTTGTTAGTAGTGTGTAGTGAATGTAAAGTGGACTCCTTCCCAAACATACATTTTTCAGAGCTGATCTGATTGGTCCAATATCAATTAATGAAAAAAGCTAAAGAAAGACAAAAAGATGGGGAGCTATAAGATTTAGATTAGATTCAACTTGATTGTCATTGAACAGTACAAGTACAGTACAGTACAACGATAGGCAGTTAGCGTCTAACCAGAAGTGCAAATAGAAGAGGGCAGAAATGTACAAGTATTAAATATACAGTAATGTATGTTACAAGTGGGATGTATAGATGTACAATGAAGGCAAATGCAAGTACAAATGGCAATACTAAATGTGCAAGAAGTAAAATTGAAGGTGCATGTGCAACTGAAATGCAGGGATAGCAGCAATTAGCAAAATGTCATGTGCATTGTGTTCTCGTAAAATCCCACAGGATGAGAAAACAGGGTCATCCCACTCTGATCTTCTCCGATCGGTTTTTAAAAGGCAAGGAGCGAGGGCACACTAAGTACTAAACTGAAGAATGTCAAAACAGGGAAAAGAGTCATTCACCTCTCAGATAATCAGTTTATGAAGACTTAAGTAGGAGCACCTGGGATAAAGCATGCCCAATAATCAAGGGCGTTTATCATGTGTCAGGTCCTTAAAAAAAAGGGACAGCGTGACATAGACCTCCACGGGGGACTCAGTGGTCTTGACAAGTGAAGCAATTACTGATGATTTCAGGTGAGTTCAACAGGTGTTCATCTGATTACAGTACGTCTTCATCCCCAATTACACTGTATTCCCTGTGTAGTGCACTAAGTGTCCTGGTTAAATTGATGATCAGAGGTGATGGCAGTGGTGATGATCAGTGGAGATGGTAGCTGGAATTCCAATAGTATTGACTTAGTTTTTCATTACATTGACTTAGTTTTTCATTACATTCATGGTACTGGTAATCAATGTTATGGTCGAACTGGATAGAACCTAAAATGTCGACGTTCTATAGCCAATTTTTTAATGGCTTCTATAACCAAATGCCTTAGCTACTGAGGCTTGAAAACATAAACACTATCTCTAAAAAAGGTGTTGATGTTGGAGCTATTGTTTTTACCGACTCTGCTGGCTATTCTTTTTGATGAAATGGTCATGGCAATGTTGCATTCCACTGTAAATATTTGCCTATTTTCGCAAGTCAACATATTTCCAAGCCTCTACAATGTAATTTAAATGACAGTCATAGGCTCCTGACTAACTTTTATTAACCAAATTGGTGGCTGAAGTTATCTATTGATAGCTTGCTAATTAATCTTAAGTAACTTGCTAACCTGTCAAGGAGAAACATGCCCAAATCAGTGTCACTTCTCAAGTCCTAGTCAGTCTGTGTATTCCTCCATTTGGTAACTTTTTTGGAGCAGTTCTGCTAGATCCTGGTCATGCTGGACACTTGCATGGCAAACTTTTTCCTTCTGAGTTTTGCTTACACAGGAAGCGGGAGGAGTAGGCAAAGGGGGATGGTAAGTCTAGAAAAGAGGACCAAAACATGCAACACAAAATCATTGGGGCAATACAGAATCTCCTGAATGGAATACGCCTAAATGATAAATCATGAAGTGCACTATATTAAATAACATCTTTCCCGACCACCTTTTGAAATGTTATTAAAACTGTTCTACTTTGTACGGTGGAAAACTTACAAATGGCACCTTTAACATTTGTTGGTCAGTCTTTACCTGTAATTTCTCACTGTTGTCTTGCAGGGCCACACAAATGTCCTGCCCAATGGCAACAGTTTGCATCCCGCTGCTTTATTTTTGACAAGACCCCAAGGTCATGGACTGATGCAGAGGTATCCCTTTACCCTAGAAACTGTGACGGGGAAACATTTCCTGGTTCAATGACATTGTCCATCTTTGCCTCTTCCTTCAGTGCAACTGTCAATCCTTTGGTGGACACATGGCTTCAGTACACAGCTGGAAGGAGTCTACATTTCTGGAAATGTAGTCTGTAGATTCAAATTTGACCGAGATTAGAGGAACTGAGGGCAGTCAGCCAGAAATTACACAGGTACCTCATCATACGGGTGTAACAGTAAACATGCTTAGTCAGAATGACCTCAGCTAAAAACTATCCGGGAGGACAGTCATCCTATCAGATGGGCAAGGGCTTTAGGTTTACTCGACTGCATAAATGCCATGTTTCTGCACTGCTGTTGAGACCTCACTGCTTCTGCACAGTACAGAAGCTGGTGCTGGACTTTGGCCTCTGCCTTTAATTTCCAGAAATGGGCTGGGGGATAAGCCCAACAGCTATAATTGTCAGAGAGCCATTTATTCAGATGAATTTTGGAGGTACAATAAGCGCACCATCATGCACTGGTCCATTCATCAAATCTAACTTGATAGTTAATTGAATACCTGTTCATATGATCTGGGAGTAATATCTACAGCTTCTTTTGAAGATTAACATCGCTGGAATGACGACATCTGTGAAAAGCCCTTTGCTTCCATCTGGCCATTAAATGTTGCTGTAATGTCTTGCTGTTGAATGTTGTGGTTGTCAATAAAATGGCTGAACACTTCGTATAAGTCATTTAGATTAATGATATAATCTCAAGTTGCAGAGGGTTGTTAGTTATACAGTCAAGGAAGTGCCAGTGTTTAGTTCTCCTTCAGTGTATTCATTCCTTAAAGGGATAGTTTGACCTAGATTCATATTTGGGTGAAATAACACTTACCTTGAGTTGTACTTAAAGGGCCATGGAGTCATTTTACACAACAAGCCCAGCCTGGAATTAGCATTATTAGCATCGTCCACATTCATGAATTGATACTGTGTATCCCGAGTAACCAAAGCTGCATTGCATGCAGAAACGTACTTAAAAACAATCCCCTGCTCAGATATCGCATGCATCAGTCAATGATTGCAGGTCATATCATCAGCTGCATCATCAACTGATTGTTATAACATCTGATGTGGTTAGCTGATTTGTGAAATACCTTGGTTATACTTTATTTTGAGAGTCCCAATTATCATGTAGGTATTTGGTTGGTAGTATTACTTATCTTCTTATAAGTAGTACTGTCAACCAAATCTCATTTTTGTTTGTAATATATTGTTCAACATCTCAGATATGTATGTTCATAAAACATTCAGTTCCAGCAGACAGGTTAATGTCTATCCAGACGAGCAGACAAGTATTTTTAAAGTGGACTACATTAAAATGAAGAAGACCTCAGTGGCACTGCCCATGTTCTAAGATGCCATGACGAGACGGATGTGAAACATATGTGTCCAGGGTAGCCTTAGTGGACTGTTGAACATCTGACCTTCTGACGTCATCTGAGGTGATAGGGAAACCAGGTTAAGTAGTTTGCTGATGAGGCGCAATCAGCTCCAGTGGAGTGGATAAATGTTGCTGGGATTACTGAATGATTGGCAGCAATTACTTTTAAACTGTCAATGGCTGTTCTGTTTCTTACCTTGCCACAAACTGACAATCAACTACATAATTTGAAGAGTTTATTGTACAGTTACACACATTCCATAACTGAAGTCTGAAGAAAGAAAATCCATCAACCCTTGATTCAGGAAGGAATGCATCAGAATGAATGGGTAGTGTTAGTCAAGAAGGCACACATTCATCCACTTACTACAGGGGACAACGTATTTGTCAGTTACTAAGATCTGTAAAGTTGTTGAATTTTATACCATATGATGATTTTCTGAAGGCAATTTCTGTGGAAGGACATGCATCTGAACTTATTTTTCTGCACAATTTCCCTATTTTGATAAGCAAAAAAATAAACAAGAAGTGTCTATGTCGGCAGAGACAGTAGGGGTTGTTTCTGGATCTACATTTTTTTCTAACAAGAGCAGTTGATGAAGTCACACTGACAGTTTTGTCACCATCAACAAGTTGCTGCAGCACCTCTTTCCAAGTTCAACATCTCTAAATGAACGTGTGCACAAATCCTCCCTCCTATTTATAACTGCTTTAAGATAGCGATGAAGGGCGGCAATGAGATTAGATCAGAGGAGGAAATCCCCAATCTCGCCTCTTGATCTGCTCTGTCTCTTACCAAATTACTTCTTCCTCTTCTATCTCCATAACAGTCCTCCACGGCAAAAGGAAAGGAGGACATACAGAGCCAAAATTGGAGAGAATGCCACTGAAGGGGATAACTCAGCAAGCTGCGCTGAGTTGATGGAGCCCTTTTTTCCAGCAGTTCCTCATCTCTTGGTCCTACAGTATGCTAACATCCGATGAAGACTAAACACTGGATGACACTACTTGACCTCCTTCAGTGTTTGAAATTTCAGCTGGGTAAATTCCCTTTGTTTTTCTCAAGTGCTATTCATTTGACCCTTGATGGCGTTAATGCACAATTAAAAGCCATCACTCACTGAAAGCCAAACAATTATGGATACTACTATTTCTCGGCTGAAGATGAAGCTGAAAGTGCGACGCTCAACCATCAATGTGCTGGGAGCCAGTTTATCACAAACAATTGAAGAAAAAGAAGCCTTCCCTTTCTCCCAGGGAAGTTCGTTTAAGCCATGGAACTCTATGGAACACCTGGACAGCCCCATTTCTGTGACCAAATGTCCGAAAGGCCATATCCCGAGATGGCAAAAAGAGACATTGAGACCACAACAAAACATGAACATTAATGTAGGGGGCAAGGTCTTCTACATTCCCAAGAAGATGGCTGTCAGATTTCCTCGCACACGAATAGGCTCCTTGGCCCTGTGCACCGATCGTGTCAAACAGCTCACTCTGTGTGACGACTACTCTGTGCTCACCAACGAGTTCTTCTTCGATCGTGACCCCACCTTCTTTTACTACATCTTCCACTTCTATAGGAGCGGTGTTCTCTGGGTGATGCAGGAACTGTGCCCTTTCAACTTTGAGGAGGAGATGCAGTACTGGGGCCTGAGCTGGACCGACACCCAGAGCTGTTGCCGTATCCTCTTTGAGGAGAAGGTGGATGAACTGAGGGACAATCTGAAGGTAGAGGAGGAACTCATGGCAGAGATTGCGATCAAGTACGACGAGGAGGGCTACAAGACCATGTTTTTGGGTGGGGTTCGCAAGAAACTCTGGGAGCTAATGGAAAATCCGTACTCATCTCTGTCAGCCAAAGTCTTTGCCATTGTCTCCAGCCTCCTGGTGCTTATCTCCATTGTGGCCATGACCCTTAACACAGTGGAAGAACTGAGGACTTACACCCTGTTTAACAGGACCTACATGGAATGGGTAGAGACTTTCTCCATTCTCTTCTTTACCTTTGAATACTTTTTGCGCCTGTTCACCACGTGTGACATCAAGCACTTTGTCAAGAGTGTCCTGAACCTTATGGACCTGGTGGCCATCACGCCCTACTTCATCCAACTGATATTTGAAACATTCGCTGGTACAGAAGACCTCCGTTCCCAGGAGGATCTGAAGACCCTATCCCGCGTCAGCAAAATCAGCAAAGCGCTCAAAATTGTCAAGTTGATGCGCATCTTCCGCATCCTAAAGCTGGCACGCCACTCCACCGGCATGAGGGCTTTCGGGTTCACGCTGCGCCAGTGTTACCAGCAGGTCTGTTGCCTTTTGCTCTTCATTGCCATGGGAATCTTCACATTCTCTGCCCTCCTGCATTCAGTAGAGCGGGATACAGAGGGCTCTCAATTTAGCAGTATTCCTGATACCTGGTGGTGGGCTACGGTGAGTACTCAAATTTGACCTCGACATTAAATGTGATTTCTACAGTAGAAAATGAACACATTTGAATAGTTTCATACAAATAAGTTTGTCACATTAGTGCGCAACGACCAACTCCCTCTGTGCATAAATACTTGTTATAGTGGTGTTATTTCTTCCACATCTGTTCACAAGTATAAAATGCCTGAGAACCCATGTCAGAGACAAAGCATTTCATTTAACTTAGAAAGGGGAAAAATGAAGTTATTTCCTTCCCCAACATAATACGTTTAGATTTGGATTAAATACTTAAAGGTTGATTCTCTCTCAACCCAAGTACAAGGGAAATACGATCTGAATGGCAGTTATAATGCTATTGTCATGACATTTTCAAACATGACTTTAATTACAGTTATTTGTTTTGGGACCTCATAGGAAATTTGATATTTATTGTGTAAATATACCTTCCTCATTCCTTAAGTATAACTTCCTAGTCTTTTACTGTGACTTGTTTTTTTTTTCTTTCTGCTTACGGGTGATTTAAGTTCAATTTTGCCAGAGACAAGTTTAATTTTGCCAACTCAAAACAAAAGGTCAAAACGATAAGTCAGTCAGCTCTATCCTTATATAGCTTTAACAATACTTTCAATATTCATAGAAAACACGTTGATAATAACAGAAGTGAATCTCTGAGTGTGCTTCTGAGACTATGTCCCTTTAACCCTGCACTACAGGTGAGCATCTCCCAAGTGGGTTACGGGGACGTGGTGCCAGTATCCCTGCCGGGCCGGATGGTGGCATTTGTCTGTATCTTCTTCGGCATTATTCTCAATGGAATGCCCATATCTCTCCTCTTCAACAAGTTCTCGGACTACTACGGAAAGCTCAAGTACCAGGAGTCCTCCTCAACCAGCGTAAAACGTCGCATGATGCTCAAGGAGCGTCTCAGACGCAAACTAGATGAGCTTTTCAATCTCTCTGTTGGCGTCCAGGAGAAGACAGGAGCACCTGAGCTGTAGACATTGTTTAAGCTTTTGCAGTGCACAAGGGGGTATTTCAAAACATCACAACTGGAATATGTCCTGGACAAATATGTTGTTAATGGGAACACCAATAAGGAGAGACTAGAAGGAACACAAAATGGATGCAGAAAAAGGATGTTGGTGTCACTGAAGCCATCTGGGGAAATTTCCTGTTGATAAAGAGCAGTTCCTGACAATGTGGATTTACTGTGTTTTTTCAGGTTTGCTGACCAGATTGTTGTTAGTTTCAATGCTGTAAATGCTGTATACCATGTTTTTCACAATGTATGCACGCAATGAAAAGCTTATTCTTATCATAGTCTATAAAGCTCATGACCATATTCAGTGTCTCTTGACACATTGGATAACAGTTCTGGCTGTCTGTGTGTTTGTGTGTGTTTGTGAGGATGGGTGTTTGTGTGAAGCCATGCAAGTCTAGTAGTTTTCGATTTAATGGGTGTGTGTGAAGGGGCTATGCTTAAATAACTCTAAGCTGTAGGACAGAGAATCTGGCAAGAAGATGAGAGTAGTGGTTGTGGCTGATCAAAAGTTTCATGACATGGTAAAGAAACTTTTAACAAGCCCCATGAGGCTAAAGAAATCAACATGCATAGCAGTTTTCATTGCAGAATTTGAAGTGTGGGCATTTGGATGAATATAGTAAATAAAGTCCCTGCATAAACACTGCTGTGTTTGAATAAATCCCGGTTTAGTCCAACTTCTGAAGAGTCTGTGTTTGAAGCTTGTACTGTACTGTAAATGTTCTGGAGGGCAGAAGAGAACATGTCCCTAATAGTGCTGTGAGCTGACAACACCAGCTTCTGAAGAGCCATGTGATTGAGGAAAGAGAAGTTCCGTATCCTGTTGGTTGGAACTGTTAGCATGTGGGACGAGTAGGTTGAATTTTAACCATTCAGAATTTTGTGACACACTTTTATAATATTACTCCTCTAGAACCAAATTGAAAAATTGAAATAGAAAAAATGACAATTGTCATCAAACTCATTGTTCAGCATCTATAACTAAAGATAATATTTTGTGATTTGTACCACAAACAAGATGACCAATAAACATTCATATGGCCATGACCTTGGTCCCTTGTAGCTCACTAGGTAAGTGCATGGCTTGCAATGCCAGTGTAGTTGGTTCAATTTTCACGGTTGACCAGTATGAAAATGTATAGATTTGTTGCTCAGGATAAAAGCATCTGCTAAATGACTTATACCCATCTCATCTATAGGTGCAATAGATAAAAAGTTTAAATCAAATAAAGCAGTGATAAACCTGTTTGTAACCTGTGTGTATTTTGCCGCCACACAAAATGGAGAAGCGATAATAATTCTAAAGGGTAAAAACTGGATCACAGTTGGGAAATTGCTGGGAAATTGGATGTTGAATGTTGGTGTCACCAAGTCTCCAAAACTACAATTAGACATCCCCTCCATACCTACAAGCACTTTGAACATCTTGCCAGAAGAAATATTATACTCCCAACAAGACATGAACGTCATTCACTAATGTTCTCTGAACATCATAGGAACTTGGTTCTATGGTTAGGTGGGTTGCCTTGATTTGATTAGAATTTTTTTTTTTTTGACATCTTGTTGATGTCAAGATATGTGTCTTTGGAAGCACATACAGTGTTGATTCTTATGTACAAAGCACGTACAGTGTTTGATTCTTATTATACTGCTTGCTCAACAAGAAAGTCGAGACCAGAATCCTCTGAAAAAACGAGTGTACAGATGTCCGCCAAAATAATTTGGTAGAGATCTTCAAGGCAAGGCCCCCATATTCTAACCACCCAAATCTGGACGATGCTGGCCAATTTCACGGCCCTCTGTGGAACCCCTGGACTAATCCAAGCAGGATTGGAACACCTTAACTTATTTGGGAGTCAGTGACTGTGAAACAGGGACTTCACCGATGTGGCATTCAGTGGCCCTCCAGCCAGACTAGATAAAGATGGCTATCAAGGCAAAAGATGTAAAGATGGATTGCTACAGTCAGAGTTCAGCAAAGCTTGCCTGAAATGTGCCATAACAAACACAGTGTAATGTGGAAAAACCGGTTATGTATGTAAATGCCACCAATAGGAAATGGCAGTTCCCAGTAACCTGAGTAGTAGGGACAGTGCATAATGATGGCAGAGTGACTTTCTGTCTCAAACCAGCACTTTCAAGTTGCCCTCTAGCAAAGGTGTGGGCTTTCTCTAGCTGGCCTTGGAGACTCATGGCCTAATCAGGTCCAGCTGGTACACTAGGGGTATCCAGGGGTCACCAAATGTGATTTGGGCTGACGTCCGGAGCTCACCTCCCAACATGAGCGGAAAGTGCAGCAGGTGGAGTCCAGGATACCTAACCGGTAGGCAACGGGGACCAGGGGCAGAACACTGGGGTCCCAACCAGAGCCTGAGGTGGAGATTTAAAGTCCCCCTGCACAAAGGCTTGATACTCCTCTGTCCAGTCAGTCTCTTTCTGACTGCAGCGAGCAGTGCAGGGGGGGGGGGGGCATTAGTGCGGGAGAAACCCAGCATAAACCACCTGTAGTATGAGGCCAGGTCCAGGAATCCTGTAAGCTGTGTCTGGTCATTGGGGTTGGGCTTGTCTCTGACGGCCTGCACTTTGTCATCCATTGCGCTGAAGCCTTCCCCCCCCCAGGTGGCACCCCAGAAATCGGGCCTCCCTTCTCATTAAGTGGCACTTGTCAGGGTGGAGCTGTAAGCCAGCTACCGCTCTTCTCTCCAGAACCCGACGCAATGCTGCCAGAGCTGTCTGGAATGCAGCTAGGATGTCGTCCAGATACATCAGACACAGCTCCCAGTAGATACACCAGACGCAGCTCCCGGTAGATACACCAGACACAGCTCCCGGTAGATACACCAGACACAGCTCCCGGTAGATACACCAGACACAGCTCCCGGTAGATACACCAGACACAGCTCCCGGTAGATACACCAGACACAGCTCCCAGTAGATACACCAGACACAGCTCCCAGTAGATACACCAGACACAGCTCCCGGTAGATACACCAGACACAGCTCCCAGTAGACACTGTACTGAGGAGAATCAGGGCTAGACTACTGCCATTCTCCTCTGCAACTGACCCACCCACATAGATTTAGTTCTGGAAAAAACGCATTGTTCCCCTCAATTTATTCATGTTTCCAGACATAATTAATGACATTGTTAACCACCTTTCTTAGCTCAATCTCATGCATTAAATCAATTTGTGGCCCGCTTCTTTAAAACCCTTTAACATATAACGTATGTACACTGAAGGATTGATTTTTTTTTGTGGTCCCCCCTGTGGGAAACTGTGGGACACTAACCCTATGCAGAACTAGCCGGTAGTTCACACAGTATCGGAATTTGTCGTCCTCATTAAGGACCATGACAATGGGTGACACCTGTCTGAGGGCTCAATGACATCTCCCTTTTGCATCTTCTGCAGTGCAGTGCAGTATAATCAGCTGGCTCCTGTTTAGCTTTGCCCATTGGCTTGAAACTGTAATTAACAATCCCCAGGAACTACAACAATGTTCCCGGGGATTGTTAGATTCATCTTTAGATAATCTTCATATATTGAAGGTTACTTCTGGATAGGCGAGACATCTCTCTTTTATTTTAACAGAGGTCCAAATGGCACACTGGTGTGCCCAAATTAAGTTGGGATTGATTCCCTTTGTGTTTCTGCACCATTTTATTACTGTTTGCAGCAGAATTTGGTGAATCAGTTGATATAAGCCATTTTGCCGAGGTAGAGTGCCTGGAAGAGACAAAGATGTCTGTAAATATCGGGTAAGAGTATGAGTACCAGTGTTGTTTCTCTGCCCTGCAAATATGGCACACAATACCCGTATGCATGCATTTGTTATAGCCTGAATGAAAAAGGCAGAAATGTGTTAGATAAATAGTCAACATGATTTATTCATTGAAAATTTATTATTTTTTCATTTAAATTTAACTTAATCTCAAATCACTTGGTTAAAGGTTACATAAATTATAATACAAAATTATGTTTTAAGCTGCACAAAGATAAAAGCATTTCAATGAGAGCTTAATTTTCTTTACCTTTTGTTGGCAGGACCAATGCTTTTCCCTAGAGATGCCAGGTCTAAACACATCAGAACATTTAATAATACAATTTTATTTTGTTCTCGGCAGCCATTACCACAGTGCTTAACAAGCCCGTTCGTGATCCTGCAACTTCTGGGCCATGTGAACTTCACAAGGGGCTGATCAGTGGCAGCTCATGATAATTAAAAATAATTGCAACCAGAGGGTTTGTAAGTTATAATAATTTGATGTTCAATGTTTGAAATTGTTTTATTGCTGAGTAATAACCTGCAAGTAAAAATGAACATATTGTGTAGTTTGCCTTGCAAATGGTATGCATATAATCATTAAAAACATGAACAAAATCTAACATGGGAGGGGTTACTAGGTATGCTTAATAAATATACATAAAGGTTAAAATAATAATAATAAAAAACTTTTCCGTCATTTAGCAGGCGTTCTCATCCAGAGCAATCTATATTTGCATATGCATTAATCTAAAGTTAGCCAGGTGGGACAAACTTATATATTTTTGTTGGCCCAATGTACTGTGCATTCAAAAAATATTGAAACCCTTCAATTTTCCCACATTTTGTTACATGCTGAATGCACTGCATGTATCTTCAACCTCTCACAACATCCCAAGTCTGGAATTAAAAGCCAAGCCAAACACTTGCCTTCCTACATTTTTAGGGATCTTCCTGAGACAATTCATTGGCTGAATTGGTGCCAAAATGTAAACTTTATGAACCAAACTGTTGGAAGTTATGTTAAGTGTAAGAAGAATAATGCATATTAATGCTTTGATATTTTTGTTCTATAGAAATGTTAAGATATTGTTTGTTCTGCCCATTGTGAATAACTTCAGCATAAAACAATGATAGAAAGTCACATTTGTAATCATTACGTAGAAGTTATTCTAACCTGAACAAACACCCAGCTTCTTGGTTGCCATCACTCTGGTACATGTTCATTTGTGTCACATCTGTGCACAATACATTTTTCCAGAACTCTGCTCCCTTGTTTAAATTTATAATGCAAATAATTGTTTGTAAATATCCTTGTTCAGTGCAATAAGATCTCTTCTCCACCTTTCTTTATATTTTTAAAAGTCAATATATTGCCTACAATGTTGCCATGATCTGTGGATCTCTCTGATGTATAGTTTAAAATGTTTTTGTAATGCTGTAGGTATGAGGCAGGACACAGGTGCAGGGAATATAATGATTTTTGTAATTCTGAAAATAAAATATGCTAAAACATTAATTAAAATAAACAATTGAAACAAAACATTTCTGATCATAAACAAAAATTGGCACCCCTTCATTTATTACTCCCTTGGCAAAGATAACGGCTCTGAATCTTCTCCTATAATGGCTAATGAGGTCAGAGAACATACAGCAAGGGATCTGAGACCATTCATCCATTAAGAATCTCTCCAGATCCATCAGATTCTGAGGTCGACGCTTGTGGACTCTCAGGGGACTGGGAAGGCGATGGCAACACTTTGGTTCTGTGGTCAGTGAACCAATTCTTGTGTTGATTTCGGGGTGTGCTTTGGATCATTGTCCATCCACGGTCCATTTTAAGCGTCCTGGCAGAGGCAGTCAGGTTTGGACTTAACATCTGCTGGTACTTGCTGGAGTCAACTTCTAAGCCAGTTGACATCAAGATATGTGTCTTTTGAAGCACATCCAATGTTGCTTTGATTCTAAATATGCTGCTTGCTCAACAAGAAAGTCATGACCAGTATCCTTGGAAAAAACACTCTCAGTTGAGCTGGCAGGTGTCTGGATGGAGTTTTAAGGCAGTACACTCAACTGAGTGTACAGCCAGGCTGGGTAGAGCTTTAAGCCAGCTACTGCTCCTCTCTCCAGAACCCGATGTAATGCGTCAGGTTTGGATTGAATATCTGTTTCTCTTGCAGATACCATGAGTGTATGATACCCAGGCCCGGCTGCAGGATGCAATGACTGAGGGGGTATTTTTCATAAATGAGGGGGCATATCTAATTCATATACCACTTGCAGTGTTTATGGGGAAACAAAACTGAGAGGGCACAGAATCTATCTGGAGGGGCAATGTCCCCCTTTTGCCCCCCACCCCGTGGCACCGGGCCTGATGATACCATGTATCCTATCAAGTTGTCCAGGGCTTTTGGAAGAAAAACAGCCCCACAACATTAAAGATCCACCACCATACTTCACCATACTTCACAGAGTGGATGAGGTACTATCTTACTGTCCACACCAAACCCACCACTGCTGTTTGTTTCCAAAAAGCCAAAAATGTTAGTCTCATCTGACCACAGAATCCGGTCTCAAAGTTCATGTAACTTCTGGGAAACCATAGGCGCTTGAGTTAGTTGTTTGATGACAGCAAAGGCTATTTTATTGCAAGCCTGTACGTGGCGTCCGATTGTAGTTTCGGAGACTTTCTAAACCCAAGACATAACTAACATCTGGAATTTTCCAGCTGAGATCGTTGAAGATTTTTTGGCCACATGAGACATCCTCCTCGCTGTGTGTGGGGAAGATACTTGCAAATAATTGTGGCACACATATATTTGTGAACAATATTTGTTTTTCACAAAAAAAAATTTATTTCTTTCAACTGTTTTACTTTAATTGAAACTTAGATTTTGGTTAATATTTTGAATGCAAGATCAAGAAGATGAAGTAGAAATAAAAACAATTCACAAGCCATTTTGCTCATACAAACTGTGCTAATATTAGTGGAGGGCATTGTATACAATTCTCTGGATCCTAAAATCTAAATATTGGTTATTTCAAAATGACCACTTCAGACATTTCTGTCACAGAACATGATCATACCTACAAATACTTTGGGTTTTTGTTGGATGAAAATCTTCAATATTACTGAGGAGGATAAGAAGCCGAAGATACAAATATTTTTATTTTATAGGTTAAAATCATGTCTGTCTTCCAAGCATCGACATTAAATTGTGTACCCACTTTTATGCTTGTACTAGATTACGGTGATGTGCTTTATATGCATGCTTCAATACAATTCAATGCATCAATACTGAAACCTCTAGACTCAGTCTATCATGCAGCCTTGCGTTTTATAACTAATATATTATTATAACTAATAATATATAAGATATATTAATCTGTTTATTCTTTCCTTATTTACACTTGTAGCGATTTGCATATATTGTTAAAACATTCTTAATAATAATGTAACCCCCCCTACTGTATGTTCACCGTTAAGGGACCTTTTTTACAAATCAACTTTGAGACAACGATAGTAATATATACCACACTATGACTCTTGAGTATATCCACCAGTTATTGATATATAATTCATAAGAGGCTATACTTAACCCAACAAAACATTGAGAAACAAAACATAACTGATATGGTACTATACATGCATCTGTATGGTTTTACCATCAGAGAAATAAACATTTAATATACAACCTGTTTGTAACCTTTCCAAAAATAATGGTGTGATACCCTTTATAACTAAAAAAGAGCTTTGGGTTGTGAGGAGAAAAGATATTTGTGCCTGTGTGAGTTGCAGAGTAGTCTGGAACAGTGCAGAGGAAGGAAACCGATGCCTAGCTATGAAGCTAGCTGAAGTTTCCGCATGAGGCTCAGAGGAAAACCAATAGATTTCCTGGTATTGGAGGTTGCTATATGAGTTTGTTCTATCCTGACTTGCCATCACAGAGCTTCATCAATCAATCAAAATGACAGGTGAACATTTTAAAAGTGCAAATTGTAAGAACTACCCCAGAGAGGTCCCAACAGGCGGGATGTCACTCAACTCTTTGGACCTGGGATCTCAAAGTAAGATGTTTTTACTTTGAGTTCTTTAGCTAACTAGCTTAATTTGAATAGCTAAGGCTGTTGTGGCTAAATAGACAGAAAAATCTTCAGAAAATCTTTTCACTTGCCAGTCACAAATTCACCAACTGTTCTCATTTAGTTTCTTTATGTATGCTCCTATGATTTATTTTTAATTCAAGGGAACAGCTATCCGCCGTTAACCACCTGGTCAAACAATCACTTTAGCAACTCACAATTACTGAACTAAACTGAAAAACTATTTATTTCCAAAACACTGCCAAAAAAACACTGTTTTAAGAATAGAAGGGCATGAACCAGTTCACTTTTGAAAAAAATGGTCTGGGTTGTAGTCCAACCTCCCTGGTTGGGAATATATACACCGATCAGCCATAACATTTTGACCGCTGACAGGTGAAGTGAATAACACTGATAATCTCGTTATCATGGCACCTGTCAGTGAGTGGGATATATTAGGCAGCAAGTGAACATTCTGTCCTCAAAGTTGATGTGTTAGACGCAGGAAATTTGGGCAAGCGTAAGGATCTGAGCGACTTTGACAAGGGCGAAATTGTGATGGCTAGACAACTGGGTCAGAGCATCTACAAAACTGCAGCCCTTATGGGGTGTTCCCGGTCTGCAGTGGTCAGTACCTATCAAAGTGGTCCAAGGAAGGAAAAGTGGTGAACCGGTGACAGGGTCATAGGCGGCCAAGGCTCATTGATGTACATGGGGAGTAAAGGCTGGCCCGTGTGGTCCGATCCAACAGATGAGCTACTTTAGCTCAAATTGCTGAAAAAGTTCATGCTGGTACTGATAGAAAGGAGTCAGGATACACAGTGCATCACAGTTCGTTGCGTATGACTGCGTAGCTGCAGACCAGTCAGGGTGCCCATGCTGACCCCTGTCCACTGCCGAAAGCGCCTACAATGGGTATGTGAGCATCAGAACTGGACAACGGAGCAATGGAAGAAAGTGGCCTGGTCTGATGAATCACGTTTCCTTTTACATCACATGGATTGCTGGGTGCGTGTGCGTCGCTTCTCTGGAGAACACATGGCACCAGGATGCACTATGGAAAGAAAGCAAGCTGGCAGAGGCAGTGTGATACTTTGGGCAATGTTCTGCTGGGAAACCTTGGGTCCTGCCATTCATGTGGATGTTACCTTGACACGTACCACCTACCTGAGCATTGTTGCAGACCATGTTCACCCTTTCATGGCAATGGTATTCCCTGATGGCATTGGCCTCTTTCAGCAGGATAATGTGCCCTGCCACAAAGCAAAAATGGTTCCGGAATGGTTTGACGAACACAACATCGAGTTCAAGGTGTTGACTTGGCCTCCAAATTTCCCAGATCTCAATCCAATCAAGCATCTGCAGGATGTGCAGGACAAACAAGTCCGATCGATGGAGGCCTCACCTCGCAACTTACAGGACTTGAAGGATCTGCTGCTAACGTCTTGGTGCCAGACACCACAGCACACCTTCAGAGTTCTAGTGGAGTCCATGCCTCAACGGATCAGGGCTGTTTTGGCGGCAAAAGGGGGACGTACACATTAATAGGCAGGTGGTCATAATGTTATGGCTGATCGGTGTACACTTCAATGTTATAGCAGACTTTTTGTAGGAGCTACTGAATTTCCAAAGTTTTGTCAACATTTGAAAAGGTACATTTTGAAAATATAAAAGTGTTGGTTATAGTCTAAACTCCATTAATTCAGATATGACCTCCATAGTTATGACACTTTTTGTAAGAGCTCTTGATGACAGAAATCAAAACTAAAAACAAATGTTTATTTTTAGACATACAAAATGAAAAGTGTGAATTGCATAAAGCTACCAATAGGTGCCTCCCAAGTGGCGCAGTAGTCTACACACTTGCTATGGCCGTGGGTTTGATTGATTTTGAAAATATGACTGATCATGCATTAAACGGTCTTTTATTTAAGGATAGTGATCTTATGAAGCCATTTATTATCACATAGTTGTTTGGTTCCTTTTTAAATCATAATGATAACAGAAATCACCCAAATGGCCCTGATCAAAAGTTTACATACAGACACACAAGGTGACACACATAGGTGAAAATGGCAATTAAAGGTGAATTTCCTACACCTGTGGCTTTTTAAATTGCAATTAGTGTCTGTGTATAAATAGTCAATGAGTTTGTTAACTCTCACGTGGATGCACTGAGAAGGCTAGATACTGAGCCATGGGGAGCAGAAAAGAACTGTCAAAAGACCTGCATATCAAAGTAATGGAACTTTATAATGATGGAAAAGGATATAAAAAGCTATCCAAAGCCTGGCAAATGCCAGTCAGCACTGTTCAATCACTTATTAGGAAGTGGAAAATTTGGGGATCTCTTGATACCAAGCCAAGATGAGGTAGACCAAGAAAGATTTCAGCCCAAATTGCCAGAAGAATTGTTCGGGAAACAAAGAAAAACCCACATGTAACCTCAGGAGAAATACAGGCTGCTCTGGAAAAAGACGGTGTGGTAGTTTCAAGGAGCACAATACGACGATACTTGAACAAAAATGAGCTGCATGGTCGAGTTGCCAGAAAGAAGCCTTTACTGCACCAATGCCACAAAAAAGCCTGGTTACAATATGCCCGACAACACCTTGACACGACACAGCCTCAGGCACACTGTAATTTGGAGTGATGAGAGCAAAATAGAGCTTTATGGTCACAACCACAAGCGCTATGTTTGGAGAGGGTTCAACAAGGCCTATAGTGAACAGAATACCATCCCCACTTTGAAGCATGGCGGTGGCTTACTGCTGTTTTGGGGGGGTGTGAGCTCTAAAGGCACAGGGAATCTTGTGAAAATTGATTACAAGATGAATGCATGTTATCAGAAAATACTGGCAGACAATTTG
Source organism: Esox masquinongy (assembly GCA_016801175.1). Classification (NCBI taxonomy): domain Eukaryota; kingdom Metazoa; phylum Chordata; class Actinopteri; order Esociformes; family Esocidae; genus Esox; species Esox masquinongy. The sequence goes on from JACXGI010000466.1 coordinate 24,933, forward strand.
TATTCTGTACAAAAGCGGTGCATGGGATACTCTTGGACTTTCCAGCATGACAATGACCCTAAGCACAAGGCCAAGTTGACCCTCCAGTGATTACAGCAGACAAAGGTGAAGGTTCTGGAGTGGCCATCACAGTCTCCTGACCTTAATATCATCAAGCCACTCTAGGGAGATCTCAAATGTGCGGTTCATGCAAGACGACCAAAGACTTTGCATGACCTGGAGGCATTTTGCCAGGTTGAATGGGCAGCTATACCACCTGCAAGAATTCGGGGCCTCACAGACAACTATTACAAAAGACTACACACTGTCATTGATGCTAAAGGGGCAATACACAGTATTAAGAACTAAGGGTATGCAGACTTTTGAACAGGGGTCAGTTCATTTTTTCTTTGTTGCCATGTTTTGTTTTATGATTGTGCCGTTCTGTTATTACCTACAGTTGAATGTGAATCCCATAAGAAATAAAAGATGTGTTTTGCCTGCTCACTCATGTTTTCTTTACAAATGGTACATATGTTACCAATTATCCAAGAGTATGCAAACTTCTGAGCACAGCTGTAGCAAGCTATTGATCCTAAATCAGTTGTCCCTGCCGCTGCCTAGTGCCTGGTCCAACAAATGCAGCTTCAGGCTCGGCAGACTTGTCTGCCCATCTCCATACCCCTGAACCAGTCCTACTCCCTGTCTGCCCCTCT
>JACXGI010000466.1:32693-87203 GCA_016801175.1 Esox masquinongy
GACTGATATATTTCAAATGTTTATTTCATTTAATTGTGATGATTAAAACTGACAACTAATGAAAATCCCAAATTCAGTATCTCCGAAAATTAGAATATTACTTAAGACCAATACAAAAAAAGGATTTTTAGAAATGTTGGCCAACTGAAAAGTATGAACATGAAAAGTATGAGAATGTACAGCACTCAATACTTAGTTGTGGCTCCTTTTGCCTGAATTACTGCAGCAATGCGGCGTGGCATGGAGTCGATCAGTCTGTGGCACTGCTCAGGTGTTATGAGAGCCCAGGTTGCTCTGATAGTGGCCTTCAGCTCTTCTGCATTGTTGGGTCTGGCGTATCGCATCTTCCTCTTCATAATACCCCATAGATTTTCTATATGGTTAAGGTCAGGCGAGTTTGCTAGCCAATTAAGAACAGGGATACCATGGTCCTTAAACCAGGTACTGGTAGCTTTGGCACGGTGTGCAGGTGCCAAGTCCTGTTGGAAAATGAAATCTGCATCTCCATAAAGTTGGTCAGCAGCAGGAAGCATGAAGTGATTTAAAACTTCCTGGTAGACGGCTGCGTTGACCTTGGACCTCAGAAAACACAGTGGACCAACACCAGCAGATGACATGGCACCCCAAACCATCACTGACTGTGGAAACTTTACACTGGACTTCAAGCAACGTGGATTCTGTGCCTCTCCTCTCTTCCTCCAGACTCTGGGACCTTGATTTCCAAATGTAAAATTTACGTTCATCAGAGAACATAACTTTGGACCACTCAGCAGCAGTCCAGTCCTTTTTGTCTTTAGCCCAGGCGAGACGCTTCTGACGCTGTGTCTTGTTCAAGAGTGGCTTGACACAAGGAATGCAACAGCTGAAATCCATGTCTTGCATACGTCTGTGCGTGGTGGTTCTTGAAGCACTGACTCCAGCTGCAGTCCACTCTTTGTGACTCTCCCCCACATTTTTGGATGGGTTTTGTTTCACAATCCTCTCCAAGGTGCGGTTATCCCTATTGCTTGTACACTTTTTTCTACCATATCTTTTCCTTCCCTTCGCCTCTCTATTAATGTGCTTGGACACAGAGCTCTGTGAACAGCCACCCTCTTTAGCAATGACCTTTTGTGTCTTGCCCTCCTTGTGCAAGGTGTAAGTGGTTATAAATGAGCACAGAGAACTGAATTGGGCAGTCACTTTCTTGTCTGCTCCTAACATGGGACGCAGTAAACATTTCAAGATACAATATGTCATAATTATGCAAATCACCAGCTGTGAATGCTCCATCACAGGGTCAACCAGTCACAGGGTCAACCAGTCACAGGGTCAACCAGTCACAGGGATAACCAGTCACAGGGATAACCATTCACAGGGATAACCAGTCACACGGTCAACCAGTCACAGGGGTAACCCGCCACAGGGGTCACTGTCGGTGTCTTACTGGAATGTCTTCTGTGCTGTGAAATCAATCACTAATATTATGAACTTGGACATATACTACATGAAAAATACTGTGTGTAAAATGGGGCAGATCATTGGTGTCACCAATTGACCCCACTGTTATGTCAATTGGTGATTCAAGGTGGAAAGGGAGTTAATGTAGATTAAGTGGCTCTGTTAGTAGGAAAATACTCTCTGGCCAAATATATATGTTGTAGTTTTTGGCAGTCTACTTTGTTATAGCCAAAATTACATTTTATGATTATGGGGGATTTGATCAAGCAACTGATATTAGGTAAACAGTGAGTAATATCTTTCGCAAGCTGCAGCATCATCCCCAGGCTGTTTGTTCTTGAGTTTAAGGGTTGAGTATAGGTTGGTGGCGTAGCCTAGAATACTTTCGTGAAGTATTCAGACTCGTTCACCTTCTCCACATTTTGTTGTCTTATGGGCTGAAATTAAATAACTATGTAATTAATATCTGTTCTATAAAAATAACCACATTCTCAAAATGCCTAACTGCTGTAATACTTCATATCTGTTGTAATATATAAGCTATTACATATTTTTAGTTTATGAAGCCCCTATCCACAAATTCCCATGCTATCTAACTTCTTTATGAACATACAGTAACATAAAAGCAGTTTGCGCCAAACAAAATCATGGTATTGTCCAAACGTATTTGTCCCTTCAGTTTCCACTGATGTATCTTGACCATATCTGCTATTCATTTTGCATCCTCTTGTTTTTATTTTATAAATGTTTCCTTAAAGGTTTTCTATTGTAATTAACAATCAAAGGATGATTACCTATGTATCTTTCTGAAAAATCTAATGTTGATTGTATGCTTATAGAATATATTTTTCTATCCATTTGTGTAACAATGCTGTACATTTTTTACCCTCCAGTTGAGTCATTTATTGTTCCTTATTTCCTTCACGTTGTAGCAGTTTTCTTACTTCTGGTCATAACTTGAAATACCTGTGTTCGGCTGCTGTGTTCAGCGTAGCTCTACTTTAGCCTTTACGTTTAGCTGTAGAAGAGCAGGATCAAAAAGTCTGCTGGTGACTGGCTACTGACTTCTCTACATAATTTAGCTTGCAATGTAATTATTGAACTATAATATAATTACAGTGCAAGAAATGAGTCGCCATTTACCCATTACACGCTCAAACATTGTCTATGTGTCTCTCTCTGTTTTAGCCCAACAATCAGGGTCATCTTGTCACATCTTTATATGTTATGTGTTTGGCAACAAACTTTTTTCTAAATTCCTGTGTGTGTAAGTGATCAACAAGAGGTGTGTAGAGTAAAAGTCAATTGAGTCCATTTGCACATTATCAATCAAATGACGATTACACCGCAATGTGGGACCAGGGTCTATTTGAGGTCGTTTGAGGACTTGTTGAACATGCTGGATATGGTCGGTCAAGTTGTCTGAGTAGATAAGTATGTCATCGATGTAGACCAGGACAAAACGGTCAAGCAGGTCATGAAAGATGTGGTTCATGAAAGACTGGAATACGGCCGGGGCGTTAGTCAGTCCGTAGGGCATGACGAGGTATTCAAAGTGCCCCCGGGGTGTGATGAACGCGGTTTTCCATTCATCTCCTTCGCGGATCAGAATCAGGTTATAAGCGCTGCGGAGTTCAAGTTTGGTATAGACCTGAGCCCTCCCGACCTGTTCCAAAGCAGCGGGAATGAGAGGGAGAGGGTAGCGGTTCTTCACTGTGATGTCATTCAGGGCCCGGTAGTCAATACACGGTCTTAAGCCGCCGTCCATTTTACCCACGAAGAAGAAGCTGGCAGCCACCGGCGACGTAGACGGGCAGATGGATCCTGTTTGTAGAGCCTCATCAATGTAGTCATTCATGGCCTGGGTCTCAGGTATGGATAGCGGGTAAATGCGCCCTTTCGGGGGCAGGAGTCCGGGGAGGAGAGTTATGGTGCAGTCCCATGAGGCGATGGGACTGCACCATATGGCGATGAGGCGGGAGTTGAGAAGCCTTTTCCTTGCTGAACACCTCAGAGAACTGGGCATAGTCAGGTGGAATGGGGACCGGTAGTAACGCTTTGGAATCTTCGACAGTCATGGCAAAACAGGGCAGATCCATACATTGGGTTCTACATTGGCTGTTCCAGGCGATCAATTCTCCTTGACGTCAAGAGATGGAAGGGTCGTTTTGGATGAGCCACGGGTGGCCTAGTACTAGTGGTTCGGTTGCAGAGGGGATGACCAGGAGATGTATCCTTTCAGTATGCAGGGCACCAATCTGAAGGGTCACGGCTGAAGTTTGTTGGGTGATATAACCACTTCCCAAAGGCTGCCCGTTAAGGGTGTTAATCCTGAGAGGAGGAGATACAGAGTGAAGCGTCAGTCCCAGTTTAGCTGCCAGTGAGCAGTCAATGATATTGCCCGCAGCCCCGGAGTCAACGAGTGCTGCTACGTATTCTGTGCGTCCTGAGTGCAACAACAGAGCAGGCAGATATAATTGCTTCCTAGTGATGTTCAGTAGAGCCGAGACCCCTACCTGAACCGGGAAGTGGGTCTGGGTTGTCCGCGGGGTCCGGCAACGAGCTGAGCAGTCCCTAACCTCATGTCCACTCTCCCCGCAGTACAGGCATAGGTTTTCCCGGAAGCGCCTGGCCCTCTCGGCATCCTGGCCCTCTCGGCACTCTGCATGGTCAGCGCCAGAGCCAGACGACGGGGACATGGTTGTGGCGTCTTCTTCTGGTCTGCCAGTAAGCGGTCGACAGAGATGGACATGTTAATAAACCGGTTCAGGTCCGTGAGGTCTCCTCGGCAGGCTAGCTCGGTCTGTAGTTCCCTGGTGAGCCCTCTGCGATACATGGTTAATAACGCGGGTTCGCTCCATCCACTACCGGCCGCCAGAGTCCGGAACTCCAACGCATAATCCGCTGCCGTTCAGTCTCCCTGTCGGATGTCACATAGTTGGTCTCCCATGCTGGGCCCCGTGTGCAGTCAAACACCTCCTTAAAGAGGTTCAAAAATGGGTCCAGGGCGTTCATCTCGGGGCTGTCAGCGGACCACAGGGCGATAGCCCAATCCAGGGCTTTACCAGTCAAGAGGGAGATGATGAAGTGGATTTTCTCTATATCTGTGGAAAAGGTCTGGGCATGGTGTAGGAAGTAGATGGAGCACTGCATCAGGAAGCCCTTACATTTACCAGGGGATCCGTCGTATTTCGTCGGGGCCACCATAGACGGGTGAGCGGCAGGTGGACTGGTCGGACCAGACGAAGCAGCAGGAGCAATGGTGGCCTGATGGAGCAGGCGACACAACTCCTCGATGCGGTCCTCCTGTTGCCGTAGACGGTGGTGTAGCTCCGCTGGATCCATGCGTATGGTGAGGTATTCTGTAATGAATGGATAAGGGGAAGAGAGAGACTGGTTCCGGTTGCGGAGCAGGCGGTTTATTAGGGAGAAAAACAAATGCAGAATCACTAGGCTAGAGACGGAGTCGAGGAGCAAAGCAGGCGATGGTCAAAACACGGGAATCAATACAAGAACAGCACGAGGCGAAAGCGAAAAACAGAAGGCTCAGTAATGAATGACGGAGTGACAAACAATACCTCACAAACGCTAGGGAGAACTGAACAGAACTAAATAGGGACATAAACCAGATACAGGTGGGGACACAGGTGCTCAGAATGAGGGTGATTGGGATCTGATGACTGGGGTGCGTTCATGAGCCGTGGAGCGTGGGGTGCGTTCAGGAGTGGTGGAGCGCGGAAGCGGGTCCACGCCGGAGGAGAACGTCACAGATAGGGGGGCTAAGCCTCGGTTTGGGGGGGCTGGGCATACTCCCCTAAACATATTTTCATCATGTATTTTGAGAGTAGCAACGGGTGAAAAATGTATCAAAATAAAGTTATTTTTGGTCAAGGTTGGCTAAAATTACACCTGCCTCATAGTTTGTGTTAGACACTGATCAAATGACTTAAATTCTATCCAAGTAAAGAAATTAAAGTGCACTCCATCCAACACCAACAAAAGGCACAAAAACGACCAAAATACCAAAATACTTTTTCAACTAGGCCTATAGTTCATAGTAAATGAACATTTACATACATATTCTGTTTCTAAACGTTTCTCTGAATCATTTCAAAACAGATTTAGTCATTAGCCTATTCATCTCAGAATGAAGTCATTAAAAAATTTGATCATAATTTAAAAAAAGAAACATTTAATAACCGGATCTCCCTTCCCCTGAACAGAATACTTTGAAATACGTTAACTTCAAACCCAAACAAACATGAATCTGTGAAACACACACAGTTTTGCTACTGTGTTCTGTTAATATCGAATAACTGAACTTAACTAATCTCGTAGAACCACCTATTATCAGCATATACAACAGCAATTTTGAAAAATATCTTGCACTGAGAAATCATTTGATCAAGTCATCAATGAAGTGTCTACTAGAAAGTTGTAACTAGCTTTCTTGCCATCCAGTAAAGAAAAAAGACCGATCACTTTGATATTACATGACGTCTGGTCTGTCGTGCAAGTCAAATTTCATGAATTGCAACTTATCTAAAACAATTTCCATACATGACAATTTCCATACATGACATTAAAATCTCAAAAAATGTTTTAACCTCCATACATTTCTATAAAAAATGGTAGTGGGCTTGCTGAAATGGTATATTGATTAGCAAAACGGTACCGTTGCTTTCCAGTGCGTTTACACTTCTCCGACCACTAGAAACGGCCGATAATAGGGGTGGCTATGGTAGGGAGACGTTGGCTACTGTTTACAGAAGAGAGGGCATTTCAGATGAGCGAGTTACGTTCAAAGCATCACACTCTATCGAACATGCTGCCAAATGAATACGATTCTATTTTCTATACAATTTGCAGGAAGTTTAAGATCCGATGGAACGTGTGACAAAAAAAAACTAATCACTGAGAAAATATATTGACTGATATACAATTAATAATTGGGGGGGGGGGGGCTAAAGCATAGGAGAAAACACCAGGGTGGCAAGATGTCATGCCACCCCACTTGCCACCTCAGTTGTCAGGAGTGTCTGCTATAATATATTCTTATTTAATTTTATTGAATAGTATTATTTTTTTATACTTTCGTTGTTAATCTCTATGGTAACCCGTTACAATATCTTTGAGTCTCCCCTTCCCGTAAAATGGTTGAGTCCGTGAGTCCATCTGCTCCTGTCACTGTGCAGGTCCCCCTCCCTTCCTGTGAAAACACCGGGCGTTGGTCCACGGTACTATAAGCAACTGAGCAGTCAGGGTCGCATTAGACTAGCCTAGAAGTAATGAAAGAAGGTACTGCTGCACATGTAAATATACGATACAAAATGTAATCGTTTAATCTTGCATTAGATTTAGATATGTCTGATATCATCTACTAGCTAAAGTAATGCAATCGTCAATATTATTGGTAAAGTTCGCGAGCCAGCAAATTTGCAGATGAAGTAGCTTGACATCATTTCCATGTAATGCTTGTCCTGATAGCTAGCAAAGTGGCGTTGAACAATGTTGATGTAGCTTGCTATGAATAATTAAATGGTTAATTTAATCTGTGGAGGAAGTTATGGTTTATCTACAATAATTCTAAATTAGACAACTCTGGACATCTATAACATCAACAAAATGTGATGTGTGGTCATATGTGATTAACAGTTGTAATTTAAATTTTGTTAGTATATTAAAGTGCTAATCTATAACCTCAGTAGCCTATATTTAGTGTTTGTGTATTATTTCAAGCACTATAAGGCATTCATTTTAAGGATGCATTGATTTATGCTTCTGCACTTGGCAGAATAATATAAACAATGTGTCCAAGTAAAATACTGCATCTTTTCAGACACGACTGCTCGTGGCTCTCGTAGGCCAAGTAAAATGACAGGTAACAATGACTTTTTTTCTCTGCTCTAATGATTGCGTGACAACACCCTAAACACATAGAGTGCATGCGTCTGTGACTCGTCAACTTGAAAAGACAATGGTGTATTCACAGATTATAAGAGAGCTGTGAAGATGTGTTAAACACACATCCTGGCTCACTACAAAAGGGTTATTATGTGTTTTATAACAACACTGCAATATAGTTTCCATTTCAAATACAAAAATCGAAATGTACTTGTGTACAATAAGATCTTTGTGAAAGAGGCCAATAGCAACCCTTGCCCGTTTTCACTTGTTTAAATACCAGAGCCTGCATGAATTAATTTGATTTGACAAAAAAGATTGATCAAATGTATTTAATCCATCCCAGTGGTCTCTTGTGGTCACTTGAAAACATTCAGAAGAAAAACTTCTTTAGTGCTGAATGTTAATGGCTAATCCACCCACAGAAACAAAAGTCATGCCCCCTGACATTGAATGGAAGTCAACTACAACTTCTGTTAGGAAAATTAAATTAATATGAAATTTTACAGAAATGCATTTGCATCTAATAGAACGAGATAATATTATCAAATAATTTGATTGTAATTTTACACTGTGTGTACTGACTGATCATTGCTGATTGATAGTTATCAATATGTTATACCTCTTGGATTGCGGGATTGTTGCAGTGTTGTTGCCGAAAATCATTCAAATGTTTTATAAGGCCATCATTTGTACATAGATATGTTTACTCCAGTGTTTGCATTGTGTACATTTTATACAGGCATTGCGGTGAACGGGCGTTCTGAGAGGTGTATTAACCTCGATCCAGTGGTGCGTTATGCAGCCACTGAAGTGGCCAGTGTGTACTGTCTTTTTATAAATGCGTTTTGGTATGTATTTTGCTGAGTCACATAGTCATATTCATGTTTTGGGCATTGCTACCAAAAAAGGTTGAGTCTTCAATTTGTATCACAATTGAATGTTTTTATAGGGTGTTATTTTCTTAATAACTGGATCTGTGAAATACGGCATTAGAAAGTCAAAACCTTTTTTTTTATCTGTCCGTGTTTTATCAGGCCTAATACGACAACACATTTATTGTGGCAAAACTCAGCTCATGGTTGGAAACAATTATGAACTTTGCAACTCATCAGTCAGTCCATACCAAATGTATGATAAAGCTGTCAGGACTTGGATTATAGGGTTGCTTGTCTGTAGTTTTTCCAGATTCGACATTTTATAGGCAGTAACGTTGTTTCATTTTAACAATTTCTTTGGCAACTTTTTACATCAGGAGTTGTACAGAATTGTTTTGTTTGTCTGTAACTGCTTTTTATAACTGTAATCGGAGAACAGTAACCAGAGTATAGTTCCTGTTGATTAGATGCTTTGCTAGACCATCTAGGTGTTGGTTGAAGGTCTTGAAGTGATTGTTGACACACTTTCACAAAAGTTGTGTATACTTTCAGTTGTATATACTTCCAGTTCTACAACAGTTGTCTCACTTTAACCCCTTTAACTTTTGCCTATTTAATGTCTCCTCTCTCTCAGCAAATGCAATCTAACTCTTTTTACACTTTAACACCAGCTGCTTTTGTATGGATATTTCAAAATCATTGAATCGAATCATTACTGTGTCCAATACAGATTATCTGTTTCATTTAAAACTCTTTTGATATATTTCTAGTAATATGTAAATTGTTTAAACAATGTTTCCTGGGCGATTTTGAGTATTCCTGACATTTTCAACTGTCAGGTCCTGGTCGGGGTACCTCTAGGCATCTCTATATGTGGAGGCCACAGTCAGGGCCTGACAGTAGTGATGGCCATTCGAGGCTTCATTAACAATTTAGTCTGTACATTTTATGGTTAATGTCCGTTCCAATGTTATTCTTTTCTGTTCTTTTTCACAGACTAGATTGTTAACTATATTGCCTTATAAATTTCAATGATGGCTTTTATTGTGAAAAAGAAAATCTGAGTGCTGCCAGCATAACATCCTGCTGCTAAAATAACGCTAATGAAGCCTCGAATGGCCATCACTACATGACTACCTGATTGTGTTCATTGCTGTTTAATCATCCCCAATCAGAGGCAGCTGCTCCCTATTGCCTCTGATTGGGGATTCTATTTAAGTTGCCTTGTGTGTCCCTTAGTTGTCCGTCATTGATTGGAGTTTGCCGTTTGTGTTGCTGCCCTTCAGTTCCAGGTCGTACTCACCTTTTGTTGGTTTTCTGTTCGTGTTCTTTGGAATAAGAAACATTGAAAGATGTACCTCAGCTCTGTGCCTCGTGTCCTGCCTCTGAACCGTGACAACAAGTACAAAAAGCATATTTCTCTCAAATGTTCCTCACAAATTTGTTCACATCCCTGTTAGTGATATTTCTCCTTTACCAAGAAAATCCATCAAACTGACAAGTGTGGCATGCATATTGCATTTTATTTCTACAGAAATTTGTACCTGCAGTTTCCAGGCATTGCTGCTAGCTTATGTGAGACCTGGACCCTAACTGTCCATCCTCTCTTTGTCCAGTGGCGCCCCCAGAAATGTTTCATAGGTGTGGCCAGATGGGGCCACAGAAAATCATGGGGTGGCACGCCAAAACCAAAAGCCATAACTGAATTTTAAGAATTCTATTATGCTGTTGTAGTATATATTCTAGTTGAAAAATATGTCAATATGAGAGTTATGGAATCACATAGTGATATACTTTCGTTTGTTATTTTACAGTTAATGTTACAAATTCTCTGATGAGCATAGACTAATACTGGTACAGTTAATATTTTGAGTCACATAACAATACTGATATGTAATGTATCTGTATATATATGTTAGGCAATTCATAATCATTATTAATCATTTATATTTTTCATAATCGTTCTCCTATGCTATTATGAACAACAAAGATGAACTAGGCAGGTCTAGTTTGGTCTGGCTGCACTAGAAGTGATTGTGTTGAACAAGGGAGGGGCTTTGAAGAGCAGCTAATTATGGGCCATTGCTAGCTTTGTTGTGAGATGTGGCTAATACTCTGTTCCTAGGCTAAACAGAAACCTTGTTTATTAAAAATGTACATTTAAACATTTAAAATATCGATACAACTTATACATATGTCAATCAACATAAAATATTTTTGTTGTTAGTTTTTCGCATAGTTAACTTATTTTCTCAAAGTTCTATCAAGCAAATTAGTTGGGAGAGAGAAATATGTTTCATTGCCCTCACTCTAAACTGCTCTTCCTCGGTGAGAGAGCAGCATGTTTCACAACATCAAGTCCAGCACTTCAAGCGATTTATGATGTTAGACATGTTGGTTGCAGTTCATCATCACAACATAATCATAAACATAATCACCAATTATAGCAGCTTACTATATGTAGCTGCTGAAGCTTGCAGCCAATGAAGTTTTAGTTTCCTCAAACTAATCCTAATTTGGTTGGTCCCTAGCCAGAGTCGATAACTGGTCTCCTGTGTAGCAGACTGTGTCTCTAACTACACTATTTAAAAATGGGTAGTCAGTCAATCGGTCAGTCACTCATTCACTCAGTCAGTCAGTCAGACACATTCGCTCTTCTTGGCCAGCGGTCCGGCAAAAAATATACATTATTGATTTAAATGAATAGTACCTAATGTAAAATATCAGACAGAACCATAATATGCAACCCCAGAAGTATATTACCAATATGCGACTCACAAGGGGGGGGCGACCTGGGGGGAGGGCAGCGATTGTATCAGGCTAGCTGTGGCCACCCCTTGGCGGCGCCTCTGTCTGTCAAGCAGATCTACTTCTGTCAGGCCCATCACTCTTCCCATACTGCTGCAGCTCAGCAACTGTACTAAAGACGTTTATCTTTAGTTTATCTTAAGGGCAGATATGAAAGTGTTTTTTATAGTTTTTCTCTTTACTTCCTCTTTTGAGTGTCAGAATATCTACTTTCTATTTTTATGTTACATTAGGTTAGTTATCTATCTCCCACAACTCAGATTTTAGCTAATGTCCCTGCAGTCACAGATTGGTCCTGATCTTAAATATGCATTATGGAATTATGAAATAATTTCAGATGTAATGCCGAAATGCCTATTTTCTTAATATAGAGGAAATCAACGAAAGAATCATAACAGATTGCTATAATAATCTGTATAAGAATCTGACAAGGGACTACAGCCAATAGAAACAATGCAGTATCCTTGTAAGATGGGTGGGGCTACTAAAACAATATACATTGTTAAATCAGCATTCTTTAATAGAAACTGAAGGCTGTAAACATTGGTCACTATTTTTAAACCCAAAATATCATGTGACAAGAACATTGCACTGTCAGCAACCTGGAAATTAAACAGTTGCAGGGATAAGAAACACTTGCTTATTCTGATTTCACTGTCATGTTTCCAGACATCCAGTGGAGGGGAGAATGATGACTGATCAAAAGGAACTGCCTCCCCGGGAGATATTACCTAAGGTTCTCTATGGCCCACTTAATAGTCAGTGCCTCCCTCTCTTTTGTTTTCATTTTGCTGCTCTCACACAATGGCCTCTTTTGTGAAGCATCAAAGTATTGTTGCAGTATGTACAGTGTCTCCTGTCTGTCTTTTTCCTGTCCCAGACCTTGATGAACTGAATTCATAAATAGGATTGGTGTCCCTCCCCTTCTCCTTGGGACAACACTGCTGCTGAAATGCTTCTGGACAATGAGCGGAAGCTTGTGAGCTTTCAATAGAGCATAGGGTCTCCTTGAGGTGGATGAATGACCCCTCCACTACTGGAGTACTCACCACATTCATGTGCCTTTAATGTCAGCACGGCCGCCTCCACGCTAGCCAACATGGAGGGCAGTCGGCTTAGCTGTTCCTCCAGGTCCTCACTGCGGATCACCATTTTGTCAATAAAGGCCGCTTCACAGCACTGGTGAGGACGCAGCAGAGTATCTGCCTTCAGAATGTGGTTGCAGCTCCATGTAGTCTGAAGGGGAGGCGGGTGTACTGAAACAGCCTGTCCGGGGTGGCCAAGACAGTCTTGTGGTGGTCCCCATGGGATAGAGGCACCTGCCAATAGCTTTTGGTGAGGTCTAGTGTTTGAGATGTAATGGGCTCTTCCAAGCCGTTCCATGAGCTTGTTTACTCGTCGGGTAGGCTTTGAACCAGGAAATGGCGTTCAGGGCACGGAAGCCATTGCAGAAGCGCATGGGTTCATCAGGCTTTGAGACCATAATGATGGGGCTGGACCAGTCCCTCGTGGAGAGCTCCACAACACTTATCTTCAGACATTTCCTTATATCTTTACATGCCATCTCCTGGCGTACCTCCATCACCCTTACATGGCTTCAGAAGGACTCTTTTCCTGGGCTCAGTGGGTATGAGGTGACAGAGCAATGTGGTCTGCCCGGGTCAGGTGGAAAAGTCCTGTTGGTTCTGTAACACCAGCTAGTCCAGATCTTTCGTCTGCTGAGCCATGACTGTTTCTCCAAAGGCAACATTCTTGATGGGGAGTCCCACAGCCCCCTTTCACCCAGGTTCCAATCTTTACCTGAGCTACCCTCTCCTTTAGCATGTTGATGTGATAGATCTGAACAGGTCAACATCTTCCTGGCTGATTATCAGTAAACCGTTCTTAAATATTTTACAAACTATAGAAAATCAATTTATAGACAACAACACTCATTTCTTAAAATATCAACCTTATGTTTGTTGACATGCAGTATTGAACAACTTTCTGTAAATAGCCAGACAACATAAACATCTACTCTTTATGTAAATTACTCCCAGTTTTATTATTAACAGCATTTCAGTATTTAAAAATTTCAGTTATTGCTCAGGTAAACATCCACAGATACAATGTTGGACTCTCCAAATAAAATGAAAGACAGTTGACTTCAATTAATCAATAACAAACTATTATTATATAATTTGAACAAGTAGTTACCTTTCATTATTTATATTGAGGATATATATATTATCAATGCTCTCAAAAGTATTGACCATTCTTGAACTTTCCACATTGTATAAAGTCCAAATGGACTTAATTAGACGTTTTTGCCACTGATCACCACAAATAAAGTCCGTAATATCAAAAGGAAAAAATAAATCAGGCAGAATGTCTATAGAGGAAGATATTCTGTGAGCAGTAGCACAGTGACATTTTAATTGGGTAGGTCTATATAATAATTTTTACTGTGGTCGTATTATATTTAAAGTGGGGAGGGTGTTGTTAGTGTTTTAAATTCAGGGAGGGTGTTGTTAGTGTTTTTAATTCAGGGAGGGTGTTGTTAGTGTTTTAAATTTAGGAGATGGGTCAAGTGGAAATATTTTTACTTTGGGGGTGGGGGGGTAGAGAATTTTTGAAAATTGATACCTAGTGTTTGACCAGCCCCCACTTACCTCACTAAATAACTAACAGTCTTTTGCCCTTTTCCTTCAGCTTTGAACCATTAAAATTGCAGTCACATTTTCTGGATGAAAAACTGTTGAAGGATTATAGGTCAGCTTGTGAATCTGAAAGAAAATAATGACCAAATACAATTCTAGGGAAGTTAGAGACCGGTGTAGTGGCATGATAAGTTGACAGACATCTAGTAAAGATTAGATAAAGTGCATTGCCTGCTTTGTGAGGAGAAGTTGACTGGGAAAGGGTGAGGTCAAAAGTGGAAAGTAATGAGAAAACAGAAGTGGCACGAAATGACTCAAAGGTGGAAGTTGGACGGTTGAAGTCCCTTTACTCAATATGAGTGCTGAGCCATATCCATCATCTAGGAATGAACTAATCAGTATGTCAAGCTCATTAAAGAAGTCACCCAGAGCACCTGGCAGACGATCCATGACAACAATATTAAGCATGAATGGAAAGGTCACATTGACAGCATGGAATTCAAATGAGGACATGGGTAGGTGAGCAAGAGGGACGAGAGAGAGAATCTGTGGCCCTTTGGCACCCACCCCGGCGACCAGATACTCTTGGACTACGGGAAAACACACAGTCAGATGAAGTGAGAGCCTCCGAGAGCTGCAGATTATTACATAGGCTCAAACCCATGTTAAAGTTATGCAGACTCTGCAGAAACAGGTTTCTGATCAACAAAGGCATATTTTCGATGGATTCTACCTACCATGTGTGGGTTTGAATGTGTTCCATGCTACCGTGTATGTTTAAAAGCAGTTTTGCCCAGATAGCGCCACTCCAATTGCAAACAATTGAGACCTCAACTGGAAGTTCCTTTAAGTCACCTGCACTCAGCAAATTGATGTTTATATGTTTCCATTTTCTCATTGCAACCAACTCAATTTACCAAACTTTTTTATTTAGCCAAATGTTTTGCATGTTCCATATTTGTCAGTCTTGAAATAGCTTCCTTGACACCTCTTTGGTCTACATGTTGACAGACAACAATAGCAGGCTCAAAACTAACACTGTTCTATGATTACCTGTCTTATGCCTGCACAATTGATCACACTTGACTAACCAGAAACTCCCGTCAAGCCAAATATCTCAAGTAATTTTGGTGCCCTGAAATAGGGGGCCTATAAAAAGTATCTTTCCTAAGTAGTGAAACCTGTGCAGGTAAAAGTATATTAGCCAAATCATACATTAACCTGTTGATTCGACCTCCACTGGCTCTGCTGTTATCACGTCTGAGCAGTTTAGACCAGAATATATGGTTAGGTATTTGTGGATTACAGTCAGGTAGGACAACGCTGCTCCCTGCTTGTCAAAATAGTCTCTGACAAAACACAGATAGATACAGTAAATAACGGTAACATCCGACTCTGCTTCAGTTTTTTTAAATATATTTTCAGGCATTGTTATGCTTTATTTAACAGGGACGTGTGGAAAGACAAAGGACAACATTTTTGCTGAAAGAGCAGTACCAACCCAAGCCGCCCAAAACATATTTCGACCAATCATGTTGCTGATCTAACTGTCCAGGCACCTGTCCCACTGTGGGGGTGCCTCAAAGCGAGGCATCTCACTTGCAATTTTTTTTTTAGTTGGGAGGTGACACTAAGCAGAACAGAGTGACCCATCCTGACCTGACCAGAAATAACTGACCAGGGGGTCGGGGGCAATAAGCATAGACAATTATCATGCCGGGAGAAACAAATTATGATTGTAACTCTAAGACAACTGCCTGTGTTTGTACTGTCTCTGACTCAGATACAAAATTATTATTTTCTGGCTTTGTGTGCCCATGAAGATTTTTATTGGTGTTTAAACTACTTTTACAGTAACTACTTGTGTCACAGGCGGGATTGGAACGAACCAATGTCTTAATCATTTGAAGAGCCAATGGCTGACAGATTCTGATGTCGCTGGCAAAAATATCACTAGACCAGGGGCCTGACTCATGCTATCTATATACCTAGCTTCCTTCTGATCAATAATTTAGCTTTCTACAAAAACATATATTCTATATTTAATATATGTATTTTAAATGTAGGGACCTTTCTTTGCAGAAAAAAGTTCTTATTTTGGAAGAGAGGTCTGCGCACAATATAGATTCAAATATGTTGACTATTGTTTTTTGTTCGGTTAGGCACTCCAAAGACTACATCATGATTGTTCCTCAAAGGGTTTCTTTTGTCCGTCCCTGTTTTCTAATGTTTTCCAGTAGGTTCGGCCTGTTTTCCAGTAGGTTCGGCCTGTTTTCCAGTAGGTTCGGCCTGTTTTCCAATAGGTTCGGCCTGTTTTCCAATAGGTTCGGCCTGTTTTCCAATAGGTTCGGCCTGTTTTCCAATAGGTTCGGCCTCAGGTGTTTTCATCCTTTTGAACCTTCTCTCTCATCCTGAATATAGGTTTCAATCTGATCTCCCAGCGAGGAAAAGGTGGGCCGTTTGTCAGCGTCGTATTCCCAGCACCTCATCATCATTTCGTAAACCTGTCAAAGAAAGCAATGTGTGGATATAACAGCAGGCAAATGGTATTTGATTGAACCAGGCCAGGTGGCTGTGGAAACAGTCTCACCTTGGTAGGACAGTGTGGCGGGGCAGGCAACCTCCACCTGTTCTTCAGGATATCAATGAGATGCATTGAAATGGAAGGACCCTGCATGTCACTGCCAATCTCCTGCATGCACAGCTGATGGATGGAAGAAAATATGTCAGTATAAATTGTGGGATTTTCACATTTTCATTTAACTTTTATTTAATCAAGCCTAACAAGCAATCAAACCTTGATTAATTGCACTTTTACATTATAATTGCCATACCACAAAATGTAACTTCAAATCAAAAACAACTGTGACTGTCATTAAACGTATTGAGAGATTATGGGCATGAGAAACTTAACGCATAACTGCCAACTAACGCTGAAAAACTGACAATAGATAAGACATAATGGCTGCTACTGATAGGCCCCACACACTCTGTCCATACACCCTGTCCATACCTCCTGATAGGAAGTGTTTGTGACTGTCATAGATTAGGACTCTCTGAATAGACCCATGGACCATAGGGGTTGTTGAAACATACCATACAAGTGTTTTATGTAGGATAAACCTTTCTTATTGGAGGATAATTGACTGTATGATGGTTGGCTATGATCACTGACCGCCTCCTATGTGTGCGGGCATAAAAGACTGTTACCCTAAAAGACTACTTACCCTCTTTGGGTTGCTGTTGTGTTCACAATATGAAAAGAGCTCATGAAGGACAACACCAAAACTCCAGACATCTGACTTGTGGGAGAACTTGGACTCTGTGATGGACTCTGGGGCATACCTAGGTGTGATTAAAAGTCAACTTGCTTTAGAGCTCATTTGCAAAGAAAATATATACGCTCTCAGTAACACTTTAATGTCCATTGCCAAAACATTGGCTAGGTAATTTTTTCACCCAGTTAATCCAGTCAATGATCTGGATGGAATATTTTATTCCAAGAGTGTTACTGACACATTTAGCGATGTTTACTTAAATACACAAAACATGGGCTATAAATTTTTTTTTCAAATAAATTCCTATTTTCTTGTAAAATCAAGAGCAGAACACATCAAAATCTTTTCTGTTCACATTGAAATTCCTCTGATGGGACTGCTTGACAAATTGACATCCCTTACCTAAGAAGAAAGCAGCTCAAGAGAACAATTTTACCCAAGTTTATGCTACTAAACAATCCATCAGCTAGAGTATTATTCAATGCTTTCTGAGAAAACATGAGTGGTATTTTAAATAGGCCCTAATAGCCTCTTCACACTATAATTCACATTTACTTTCCTCCAGCAACACCAATGGATGTGTCTCAAGGCCATTGCAGAAGAGCTCAACTAGGATAAGTGGTGTGAAAAGGTTACAGGAAAAGCATATCATTTAACTTTCACACAAGTGGAAAATCAACTCTGAATGCAATGGCCATTACCAGAAAATAGGGCTTTCTCCAGGATGTGCCACTCTGTAGTACTCCTTGTCAAAGGGAATTATCTTTGTCAGGCCGAAATCTGCGATTTTGACCAGCGTGTCACTCGCCACCAGTATGTTCCTTGCCGCCAGATCTCGATGGACATAACGCATGCTCTGCAAGTACTCCAATCCCTTCGAGTGCAAAATGACACGGATGAGATATGAATGGAGAAAAACTGTCCAGAATGGAGTAGATAGGAATTTGGTGATTTGAACTGGCCTCATACTTTACAGATCTGAGAAGCAAAGAGCAACATCCGCCTGTAGTTGACATGCTGATGGTTTTTCTCCAAGTATCCAATCAGACTACCATAGGGCAAGTACTCCATCACCAAGCTCATGCTGAGGCGACCTACACCAAATGTGGATAAACATTCCTACCTTGAAAACAGCCATTTACACAGGTAGAAGATTCAACATTCAACTACAGCACTTTATCGGTTACATTATTTTCTGACATTTTTATTTTCTATTCAGGGCACTGAGCATGTATAAATAACAGGCAGACAATTTAAGATCATAATGAAAATAAGAAAGTCATTAGGTTTTTGGCCTTTAACTATCAAGTACTGGTATTTCTGGCATATTCAGATTTGACTAAGATGGCAAAGACTTGGCCTTTTTGGTCTATTAACAACTGTTTCATGGCCCATACAAATTGCCTGAAAGGATATCAAAAAGACCAAAACATTTGTTTTCTAGGGAATCCTTGATGATAGAATGGGCACATCTGCCATGTCACCTGTGAGGTACTGCTGCAACAAACCACCTTGGTCAGTATAGACAGCCCTACAGTCCACCTACACTGTTACTGGCATTTTGATTTCTGAATGAAAGGCATGTTCTTACCCATGCTGTAGCAGACACCCCTGTATTTGACAATGTAGTCACAATGCAGTGAGCGAATGGTGTTAATCTCCTTCTGAAAATCCTCAAGGTTTGACTGCTTGTTGGGCTGTAGCTTCTTCACAGCAATCAGTTCGCCTGTGTTGTCCCCCAGAGGATCATATCGGCACAGCTCAACACTGCCAAAGTTCCCCTAAACCCAAACAGTACAGAACTTTGACTCGAGTTGTAAATTGAAGTGGTGTTTCAAAATTCCATGTGATAATTGAAAGTAATGGACTCCAAATCTTGAGAAAAAGTTTTCATTGATTTGACCCTTGGTACAGGGTGTCTAAAATTTTTGGTGCTGAAAACATTGTGACTGCGGTAGGATTGGATTATGGTCACGTTGTGCCTGTGAGATGCAACGGCCTCTCTCCCACAGAGCATGGACTGAGAACTGTAATTCCCTGCACCTGTGTTCCTTTTCACTATCCCTATTTAAGTTCCCTCGACCCTCTTGTGTCTTGTCGGTCATTGTTTAGTTGCATCCTTGTAACATAGTTCTGTTCTGTTTTCCTGTATTAATTTAAGTTTTCTTGCATATTCGTTTTTTATTAAAAGTCCTCTATTTTATGTGTGCCCTGCCTCCTTATTGCAACGTTACAATAACATGGTCTCATTGTGGCTTTGTTTCTATTTTCCACGTTTTTTTCTCATTCTATTCTTTTATTTGCCACCAGACATGGGTCAGTCATGCACTCATGTAGAATCAACATAAAGGCACAATGCATCAATCGGGACCTGCTGACACGTTTTTTTTTTTTTTTTTACCATTTTGGGTGAGCCAGGGGCAAGGGAAAATATAACCACTCTCAAAGTCTTGCAGCTATGGCTACAAGCACTGGTAGTATATGAAAATGACAATGCTTGTTTTCTAGTGTCTGCACTGACAATGAAAAAAAGACAAGGGAATTGAGCCACATTTAGTGTGGACGGGTGAAAGGTTACCCTTCCCAGCGGGGAGATGTAGCGCAGGTGTCTCTCCTCATACACTAATTGTTGCAGCTGGTGGGAAGAACTTAATTCTCTCCAGGAGCCGTCCCTGCCAGGGATAGGCTCTGCAGCGTGAAGTATCACGTAGTCTATGGCACAGAAAGAGAGGCACTCAGATGCTTAAGTCCCTGGCGCTCTTTGTAATTCGCATGAGGCCAGATTTTAATTAAGGCTAGCCTCGGAGTTAAAGGAATAAAATGTGGCATCTTAAGGTAATGAGCAGTATGGTGTAGGGTTATTAATGAACAGTACCTGAAGTTATCAGACTGTTTAGTTGGCGGATAATGCTTCGACAAGATGGCCGGAATGCAGGCTGGTAGTTCATACACTGGCTGATGAGATCAGCCAGCTCTGTCCACTCAGAGGAGGGCAACTGCTTGTAGTTCTCGTAAAACTGCAGCTTCTGTTAAAGAGACACAGATGTTAATTCATGTTGTTGGGTTAATCCCAAAGTAATTTGACACTGTAGGGCATTTGAATGGAATTTGACTGCTTACATTTTGAGGGAAACTGCTTAATAATTAATCAAAACTGGATTAACTTGACTTCAATAGTCAGGGATGTTGACAAAGCCAAAGATAATGAACAGTTGGCAATTTCATGTTGGTTTTACATTGTTGTTTAAGTTTTTACAAGTGTTTTACTCAAAACACAGGTAATTGCGCATTGGATATAGGTTCCACGAATAGTCGTCTGGCGCCATCTGTAGGAAATGCCAGTATCAGATACTGCAGATTGTTCTGTTAGCTGGAGAAATAGACGGGGTTTACCCTCTCTAGGTCGAAACCCTGCAGAGGTGCCTGTCCTCCATTGAATATCTCCCACAGTGTGGCACCAAAACTCCACTTATCACACTCCAGCTCAAGCCTCTCCGGAGCCTCCAGCACCTCAGGAGCTACCCATGGAATCCTGTCCAGCACCACTGTAGGAACACGCAGGCATAGTTCACAGAGAACAGGTTAATTGAGGTATTATAATGTGCATGTGGTATGACAGTTTACCATCTCCGTCTTATAATGTATGACGGTTTACCATCTCTGCCCAGGATTGCCACGTTGATGCCAGGGTCACTCAGCTTGATGAAAGGAGAGGTTCTTTTCGATATGTCCCCCTCCCTGGCCAGGAGGAGATTTTTGGCGCAAATATTGCCATGAATAATGTTTTTCTCTTCCTATTTGATGAGGGAAGAGACAGATTAACGTCAGACAACTTTTTTTAAATATTTTTTTTCAATGACTATGTGCTCAAACATTTTGATGTAGCAGTTCAACAAATAGAAACACTAAGGTTAACACTAGGCCCACAACATCTGAGGCCATATAATGAAACATCAGTAGATAACCTGAGCACACAATTATCTGAATGAAAGTGTCTTCTTAGGAAACATTAAAAACATTTCCAATTAGTTATTATCAACAGAAGAGAAAGAAAAATCAACAACCGGGTTCTCGGAGTTGGGAAATATCTTTAAATTAATGTGATAGGCTGACTCAGTGGAGAGGGCGGAGCTTAAGTCTTAAACCTGAAGTCACTCAATTGAAGATTACATTTAATAAGTGTGTCTGCAAAATTGCTAAATTGTAAAACACCCCCAAAAACATTTACAAGCACTGACTCTGGTCAGCAATCCTCTTAGAGGATTGTTGCCTGTTTGGAATACAAGCTCTCCACTGAGTCAATCATTTCTGTCTTCATGGCAGATCTGCCTCCAAGCCGTGTTTGAGTATATTAAACTCCCACATGCATTCATCTCACCAGGAAATTGAGGGCACAAGCCAGTTGTTTGGCCACTTCAAGTTTCCAGCTGACTGACACTGACCCTTCCCTCTTTAGGTATAGATCAAGGGCCCCACACTTGACAAACTCCTGCACCATGATGTCTGCAAGGTTTAGAGATGACGACAATAGCATGATTAGAAGGGTTACCATGGCAGCTGCTCTTTGACAGGAAATTGACTCAGCACGTCTCAAAATCCCCCACAGACAATGAAATGAAACTGTATTGGCATGCTCGGTAACATTTGTAACTACAAATTAAACTGTCATCAATATTGTAATTGGTCATTGTTACAATGAGTTACAATATATTCACTACAGTCACCTTAGCTCAGACTGTAGCATTCACCTTCACTACATAAGTTAACATAATTAAAACTGTTCAGTTAAATGGTGCCTGGAATTGTCTTTACTTATTTCCTTCAAAGTTAAGTCATTTTGAGGAGATCTCAAGAAGAAGGAAATTATATGAGATTGAAGGGTTATGATCACTCACTTTTGGAAATGTGAACACTTAATCCATAGACCAAAAGAAGGTGCTTGTGAGAAATTTGGCTCATCAAGCTGGCAGCTTCAAAGAACGACTTGGACAGAGAAAAAAAAACAAGAGAACATGCACTTAGCACAGGTGTAAATTAGCTTTCTCAACTATGTTTATAGGGTTTCTTCTGTAAGGTGAAACCTGTAGGTGTCTAAAATGACAAGCCACATAAAGGGTTCAAGAGGCAATGACACACAGCTAATAGAGTTTTACAATGTTCTACAAAGATCTGATATAACGTGATACATGGTAACAAAACAACCCTTGAAATGTTTTAATAGGGTCTGTGTCTTTAGATGCAGATCAGGAAAACCTGCTCAGTGTATTACAATATTTATTTCACAAGGCCCCCATACAGTCTTTGTAATTTCAAATTTAAATAATCCCTCTGTCCATTTTTTCCAATGTCTCTGTATATAAATGAAAGATGCATTGGTATTAAAATATATTTTTTTATAATTTATTTCCCTATGCCTTCTGTGGCCCTTAATGTTCAGTGCGATGTTGTGGATGTTAGGAAACAAATGTGAAGATATACAGCTCTGGAAAAAATTAAGGGACCACTGCAAAATTATCAGTTTCTCTGGTTTTACTATTCATAGGTATGCGTTTGAGTAAAATGAACAGTTTTGTTTTATCTACTGACAACATTACTCCCAAATTT
The DNA here is from genome assembly GCA_016801175.1 of Esox masquinongy. Lineage (NCBI taxonomy): Eukaryota > Metazoa > Chordata > Actinopteri > Esociformes > Esocidae > Esox > Esox masquinongy. The sequence continues at coordinate 55,245 of JACXGI010000466.1, forward strand.
TAAATAAAAATATTGTCATTTAGAGTATTTATTTGTAGAAAATAACAACTGGTCAAAATAACCAACACATTTTTTTGTTTTCAGACCTCAAATAATGCAAAGAAAACAAATTCATATTCATTTTTTTCAACAACAAAATACTAATGTTTTAACTTAGGAAGAGTTCAGAAATCAATATGTGGTGGAATAACCCTGATTTTTAATCACAGCTTTCATGCGTCTTGGCATGCTCTCCACCAGTCTGTCACATTGCTGTAGGGTGACTTTATGCCACTCCTGGCACAAAAATTCAAGTAGCTCGGGTTTGTTTGATGACTTGTGAACATCCATCTTCCTCTTGATCAAATTCCAGAGGTTTTCAATGGGGTTCAGCTCTGGAGATTGAGCTGGCCATGACAGGGTCTTGATCTGGTGGTCCTCCATCCACACCTTGATTGACCTGTCTGTAGAGCATGGAAAAACCAATTCTCAGAGTTGGGGAACATTGTCAGAGCAGAAGGAAGCAGGTGTTCTTCCAGGATAACCTTGTACTTGGCTTGATTCATGCGTCCTTCACAAAGACAAATCTGCCCAATTCCAGCCTTGCTGAAGCATCCCCAGATCATCACCGATCCCCCACCAAATTTCACAGTGGGTGCGAGACACTGTGGCTTGTAGGCCTCTCCAGGTCTCCATCTAACCATTAGACAACCAGGTGTTGGGTAAAGCTGAAAATTTGACTCGTCAGAGAAGATGACCTTACTCCATTCCTCTACGGTCCAATCCTTATGGCCTTTTGCAAACTTCAGCCTGGCTCTTCTTTGCTTCTCGTTGATGAAGGGCTTTCTTCTAGCTTTGCACAACTTCAGGGCTGCCCCTTAGGAGGCTGTTTCGAACCGTCCTCGCCGTGCACTTCACCCCAGCTGCTGTTTGCCATTCTTTTTGTAGGTCACTTGATGTCATCCTGATGTTGAGTGACATTCGAATGAGTTGCCGGTCATCTCGGTTAGTGGACAGTCGTTTTCGCCCTCTGCCAGTCTGTAGCTTTGTTGTCCCCAATGTCTGTTGCTTGACCTTGTTCTTATGAACCGCCGTCTTTGAAATTTTCAGGATGGAAGCAACCAGCCGCTCACTGTATCCCTCTGCCAGTAAAGCCAGAATTGAACCCTTCTTTTCCTCACTCAAAGCTTTTCTTTTCAACTCATTTGTCATGCTGAATAGTTATTTTTTTATTCAAATTACCTTTGAGGTACTACTTGCACTATTTTTGCCATCCAGCTGGTTCTATTGCAAGAGGATCGTGATGACCACAGCAGTGGTTTTTATACTTTACCTCATTTAATTAGATTTGGTTCAGGTAATCACCTAATCAGTATCTCATTAAGTAAAATGAGGTGTGCCTGTGTTGGAATTTAACAGACACTGGAATTGAATGGCTGCCATACATGTGATGCTGATTTAAGAATAATTAGGAGTGGTCTATAAATTTTTTCCAGAGCTGTATCTCTGACAGATTTATGCATATATGAACCAGAATGATTATTGAATAGTGAGTCATTTTTGTAAATTACTAATCTGAAAAAAGCTTTGATGAGTGACCTATACTCATCAACCAGTCCAGAGTTGCATATCACATCTCAAGTTGATTGATCTTTCAGTGCACGAAAGAATATCGTTTTAATGTTTTTCATGAAATATAAAATGGCTGAGCTCATGGGTCCTTAAGGCACATTTGTTCAGTTTGTACAGAGGAACCTATGTACCAAATGTCATGACTAAGTAAAAAAGCGTCAGGGGTATGATCTTGTAAGTAAGCATTTTCAAACACTTGTAGCATTGCCACAATCTAGACCATCAGTTTCACTTTAAAAATGTCACATCTTTATGGGAAAATGCTGCTATGATATATGCAAGTTTATTTATAAACAGACTAGTGGTTTCTGGGATTTTTTACGTGACTCCAGATTTGAAAATTGGGCCATGTGAGAAACCTTCATAGAGCAGCTAAATGACTAAAATGGTTACATGAGTAAGTTGCTAAATTTCCCCATAAACTTGCAATAAAATGCAACTGAGTTGCATCATTTCCAGGTTTTATATTTAGTTGAATTGTGTTTGTGTTGTTCCGTGTTATATCATACAACCCATTTGTAGTTACATCCTGTTAATCTTTCATTATACACCTGTCATTAGATCATACACCTTTAAAAAAATATATTTTACAGAGATGAATTATTTTACAGAGATGCGCCGTCTTCCCATTTTTCATGTCAATGTTTCCGAGCCATGCAGTAAAAGTTTACACCTACTTCCCAGCAGGTTTTATGGTTTGCATCCAGCTCCTTTAGCAGAACATCGGTCACATGGCGCTCTCCATCGTGAATGTCAACCTTGCGGCCTCTGAAGATGCGCGTGAAGGACCCCTGTCCCAAGCTTTCACACTGATGTGTGGAGAGGATGGAGATGTGAATGACACAGAGTAGAGTGACCATGCTATTCATTCATTCAGTCTGTTTTGTTATTAACCCAGATTTTTGTACTGTATGTTAATACGTTTCTTTAAACGCTCGCTGCTTTAAAACCACATGAGGGGGAGACGGCTAAGAACGTACCCATTGAAGATCGTCATACTTGATTATGTGGAACTGGATGTGACTGGGTTTGGTCCTGAGCAGTGTTGGGGAACACTGTGTCTCTGCTAACTTGGTGCTACGCATGATGACTGTGTTTGAGAGTTCTGCAGCAGGAAAGGCAAGGTTCTTGTAATAAACGACGAGTAGAATGCCTGTGTATTATTGATAGGTGTCCTGAATTGAGATGTACAATATAGTACATGAATAGCTGGGAAGCCCTTTACTAAATACTGTACTTTTTTATATAATATATAAAAATAGCTTTTATGAATCCTGTGATATAAACATTTGCCTGCACCTTTTGGTCGAGGTGGACAGCATCTTTCCAGCTTGACAGGAACCTCAGCTAGAACCAGCTTGCTTTGTTGGTAGAAATCAGTAAGCTCACGCAAGCTGAGAAAGGACTTACGGACCCCCAGAAGATTGAACTGTTCATTCTTCGTAATTAGACAATCTTTGTAATCCAGTCCAAGAGGAGTCTAAAAGTATATAATAAAAATAGATTCAGATGAAAGCAAATTGAGAAATGACTTCAATTGGTAGTTGTTTGCATTTTACCTGAACGCAGACGGTAAGAAAGAACTTGTCATATTCTTTGGGGCTCCGTCTTAGCAGGAACCTGCCTCTTTTGGCACCACATTTTTTAAGCTTGTGCACTGCAAACTCGGAGCTGAGGAAAAAACATACAGTACAGTAGAGTTCACCCACACGTCAAATGTATCTTTACGTGTTTGATAGAAGTCTGAGACCACCTACGTGATTGGTCCATGGCAGTGGCTTTCAATGTCTTCAAGCAAGCTGGGAGGGGCAACATCTTGACAGAAATAGTGAGTTGAGTCAGTAGTCAGTCTGAAGTAGCCATCCACAAGTGAAACAAATGACAGAGCTTCTTTCACTGTATGAAACTCTGCCTCCTGTGAAGAAAGGGTAGCATGCATGCTATTTTATTAGGCGTGCACACCTCAAAGTTTCCTACTTACAATTAGCTATTATTAGTCGTTGTCAAACAAGCGTTAACGACAGACGTATTGAGCACTGATTCAGTGTTTTCAACAAACCAGGCATCTGTCATCCTGCAGGGTAATGGAGACCACCCTGCTGTCTTGAGGGACCCGTTCACTGGAAGCCCTCTTGACGCTGATGTCAACAATTTCTGGGAAGTCACAGAACGTCTGCCAGTCCTGACACAAGACATTATTTCTGTTTTCATGGTCAGCCAAAAAAATATGACCCACAGTTCTTATGTACCCTTTACCTGTACAATGAATTAAGTAGTTAATAGTACAGGGAATATATAGTGACTCTTTAAATGAATAGCATAATAACATGTCATAAATGCTGACATAACTTGCCAAAATCTGTTATAATATTATCACAATGCTGTCATGACAAATATTTAGACCTGATGACATTCACATTATAGCTAGTTCTGACAAACCCCCACCAAAAAGGCAGAAGAGTCCACCACACCATAGCCTACAGTACTTGTAAACAGTATGTTTATGTAATAAGTTGAAATGTGCCTGAAATGTGCCTCATTACTGTCATTTTAACTACACACATTGATGCTATTTATAAGCACGCAAACCAATTCCTGTCTTTCTTCATCATCATATCAATATATTTTTAAACTATAAATTTAATGTTACATAGAAAGTTAAGAAGGTGTTCTTTTTCTCACTTGGACTTCTTCAGGGCAGTGACATCCACTGATCTGTATGCCACTTTCCCCGGAGACCCGCAGAAGGCTGACTGTCGCTTCCTTCTGCGGCAGCTGGGACACCGGTCGGTTCACCACAAAGGTCTCAGTACCATGGGAAGGATCCACCCCTGCCAGCTCTATCAGGTACCTGATCTTTAGGCGGTGTTCCCCCACTGAACAGTGGCCCAGCTTCTTTAGGAACCGCTTCAGAGTGTTGCGGATTCTGTAACGTGCCAGCCGACTCATCTGCTGGATGTCCTGCCGATGCGTCTTGGGAAGGCATGACTTGTAGCTGAAATGTCATCGATCTGATGTTTACAGCCAAATAAGGAAAAATGTACATGAGGAAATTGAATTGTTTTCACGCGCACTTCATTGCGTGCATACCTGACAGCCTTGCAGACCTCCCTTACACTCTGGTTGCGTTCCTTAGCCAGTCGCCAAAGGTCTAGCACTGCCAAGCCAAGACACTCCTCCTGCGCACTCAGTGGAGGTGAGACCCCCCCCTGGCCAGCCACAAAGTCACTGCGGGACTACAGGTTGCAAAAATTAAGACTTTACAGAGAAGACTGCAACATGAACATGCATGTTTACTGCCCAGGGGGATAATGCCGTTAGTCAATTCTGTAATTCCACGTTATCTATTTGCCTCATGTTTTCACCTTTTTTTAACAATTTTAGTCTATTTATGATTACAACAACAGATATATATACAGTGGATATAAAAAGTCTACATACCCCTGTTAAAATGCCAGGTTCTTGTGATATAAAAGAATGAGACAAAGATAAATCATGTCAGAACTTTTTCCACCTTTAATGTGACCTATAACGTGAACAATTCAATTGAAAAACAAACTGAAATCTTTGAGGGGGAAAAATAAAAAATAAAAAAACTCACAATAACCTGGTTGCATAAGTGTGCACACCCTTAAACTAATACTTTGTTTAAGCACCTTTTGATTTTATTACAGCGCTCAGTCTTTTTGGGTAGGAGTCTATTAGCATGGCACATCTTGACGTGGCAATCTTTGCCCACTCATCTTTGCAAAAGCGCTCCAAATCTGTCAAATTGCGAGGACATTTCCTATGCACAGCCCTCTTCAGATCACCCCACAGATGTTCAATTGGATTCAGGTCTGGGCTCTGGCTGGGCCATTCCAAAACGTTAATCTTCTTCTGGTGAAGCCATGCTTTTGTGGATTTGGATGTGTGCTTTGGGTCGTGGTCGTGCTGAAAAGGTGAACTTCCTCTTCATCTTCAGCTTTCTAACGGACGCCTGAAGGTTCTGTGCCAAAATTGCCTGGTATTTGGAACTGTTCATAATTCCCTCCACCCTGACTAAAGCCCCCATTTCCAGCTGAAGAAAAACAGCCCCAAAGCATGATGCTGCCACCACCATGCTTCACTGTGGGTATGGTGTTCTTTGGGTGATGTGCAGTGTTGTTTTTGCGCCAAACATACCTTTTGGAATTATGGCCAAAAGGTTCAACCTTGGTTTCATCAGACCACAAAACATTTTCACACATGCTTTTGGGGGACTTGATGTTTGTTTTTGCAAACTTCAGCCGGGCTTGGATATTTTTCTTTGTAAGAAAAGGTGTCCGTCTTGCCACCCTACCCCCATAGCCCATTCATATGAAGAATACGGGAGATTGTTGTCACATGTAGCACACAGCCAGTACTTGCCAGAAATTCCTGCAGTTCCTTTAATGTTGCTGTAGGCCTCTTGGAAGCCTTCCTGACCAGTTTTCTTCTTGTCTTTTCATCAATTTTGGAGGGACGTCCAGTTCTTGGTAATGTCCTTGTTGTGTCATATTTTCTCCACTTGATGATGACTGTCTTCACTGTGTTCCATGGTATATTTAATGCTTTAGAAATTCTTTTGTACCCTTCTCCTGACTGATATCTTTCAACAATGAGATCCCTCTGATGCTTTGGAAGCTCTCTGCGGACCATGGCTTTTGCTCTGAGATGCAACTAAGAAAATGTCAGGAAAATCCTATTAGAATAGCTGAACTTTATTTGTGATTAATCAGAGTCACTTTAAATGATGGCAGGTGTGTAATGACTTCTATTTAACATGAGTTTGAATGTGATTGGTTAATTCTGAACACAGCCACATCCCCAGTTATAAGAGGGTGTGCACACTTATGCAACCAGGTTATTGTAAGGTTTTGTGATGACTGCGCCCTCTGCTGCCTGTCCTCCCCCTGCAGTGGGCAGGCTTCAGCGGTCGACGTCACCGGCCTTCTGGCACCACTGCCCATCTCATCAGTTCATCTCACCTGTTGTCTTGTTTAGCGCACACCTGGTCCTCATTTACTATGATTCCCCCCAGTATATATGTTCCCTCTGCACCCTGGTCTTTGTGTGTTATTGTCTCATCTAGCAAGCGATTGTCGGACTACGCCTATTTTTTACATTAAAATTACCTTCGCTGACTCCACTGTTCTGCTCCTCATTCCTTCGAAGCCCTGACAGAATAACACATCCAAAATATGGAGCACAGAGGAGCCGAAGGTGAGGCCAGTGTTACAGACCTGGTGGAGGAACACTCGTCCAAGCTGGCCAGCCTAGGCGCCGCGATGGACAGCATTTTAAAAGCAGTGCAGCACCTAGAGCTGAGCCAGCAGAGCCCCGCAACACTGGCCTCTGCCAGGTTTTCTTGCCGCAGGTGGACATCGTGCTCCAGGTGATCCATCCTGCGCCGACAGACGCCCAGAAGATCTCCTCGCTCGTCTCCTGCCTGTCCGGGAAAGCCCTGGAGTGGGCCATCGGCGTTTGGAACACCGAGGGGCCCACCCAGGGCAGCTACCCCGAGTTCATCCGCCGTTTCCGGGCCGTTTTCGACCATCCACACGAGGGAAGAGAGGCGGATGAACGGCTTTTCCATCTGCGACACGGGACGAGATCGGCGCAGGAGTTCGCGGCTGCGCTCCCGGGCAGAGGTTGGGGAGGACAGGTGTGGAGTGCCTCTAAGAGGAGACGAGGCCGTTCCGCTGCACCACACCATTCCTCCTCCCCCAAGTCGGCAGGCGATAGGCACGGCACTTCCGTATCACCCCAGGTAGCTCACGCTCATTCACCCCTTGCCTCCCCCCTCTCTCGTTCCAGTCGAGTTCCCCAGTTTTCCACTGATTTCCCAGTGTAAGGCGCTGGTAGTTTCAGGTGCTGCTGGGAATTTCATCAAAAAGTCCTTCACTTTGTGTACGCACATTCCTCTCAAGGTCCTTGCCACCCCCTTACCCGTGAGAGTGTTGGACCAACCGGCCGTTGGGGTCGGGTTTGGTCATTGAGCATACGGTCCCTCTCCTTATGATCACCGACGGTCGGCACAGTGAAACACTCTCCTTCCACATTATCGACTCTCCCACATTCCCTGTCGTGTTAGGTTTCCCTTGGTTAGCTCTCCATGATCCCGTTATTTCCTGGTCTAGTCAGGTTCTTTCGGGGTGGTCACGGAAGTGTCGAGGTAGGCGTTTGGGTGTTCCCGTCGGCTTGACCACGGTGGAAAGTCCAGACAGTGCTCCCGCCATGCCGATCCCCCCCGAATACATGTGGTTTTCTCCAAGGCTAAGGCCACTGTGCTACCGCCTCATAGGCCGGGGGATTGCCGATAAACCTCACGAGGGAGCCGTACTCCTTAAGGGTCGCGTGTATCCCCTGTCCCGAGCTGAAACAGAGGCGATGGCCGCGTACGTTGAGGAGGCTCTGGGTCAGGGGAACATTAGGCCCTCCAAGTCGCCTATTTTTTACATTAAAATTACCTTCGCTGACTCCACTGTTCTGCTCCTCATTCCTTCGAAGCCCTGACAGGTTTTTATTTTTCATTTTTCCCCTTCAAAGATTTCAGTTTGTTTTTCAATTGAATTGCTCAGATTGTAGGACACATTAAGAGTGGAAAAAGTTCTGACATGATTTATCTTTGTCTCATTCTTTTACATCACAAAAACCTGGCATTTTTTTATATCCACTGTATATACTGCATTTCTAAATATGAGAAATATGTGTTTAGTTTTACTGTTGAAGGTTGGAAGTGTTTTCTTCATACCTGGGCAAAGAGATAATCAATGACACAGAAGTCAAGCACTGCATTGACTCTGTCTCTTGTCAGACAGTAGCGGTATGACGTTTTCGATCCTTGTCCAAACCAATTAGCAAAGAAAAACCTTTGTGAGAAAATGAGGAATGAAAAGTATTCAGTTCACACTTTCAACTCATAAAATGTGTATAAGAAAACATTGTGGTTCACTACAAACACGACAAAGACCAAATAAATTGCAACAAAAAGGCTAAAGGTCCACAGCAGTCAGATTTTCCGGCAACTATTAAAAGATTTGCATAAATGTTTAATGTTTCCAGACCTCTTTTAAAAATCAGCGTGTGATGAATAAGAGAACACTAAATTTTCTTTTGCATCAGTTATAAGATAACAAATAAAGACTAAATTCTGAAATGCTAATAATATTTTTCTTACCTGACTCTGTAATGAACGCTAATGCTTTCTTCAGTGTTAAAAACGTGTGTTGGGGGGTAAAAGTAGGAGAGATCACTGATTGCCAAGGCAAACAGGCTGTGGTATATGGGAAGGATACCTGCGGAGAGATGCATGGCATTATGCGAAATTTATGTTTTTTATCCAGTTTTAACAACTATGCAAATGTGACTGTTTACATACATTTGGGGCTTTGATATAGTCGGGTTCTGAAGGAGGATAATGGGTAATCACAAAGAAAAAAATACATAGGTAAGAACAATTCCACAACCCCTCTTATAGAGAGGCAAGCTATACAAAACATTTTTGGTTAGCAGCAGAAGGATGCTGTTTCACCCCTCTGATACAAATAGTACTCAGTGTTACAGTGTGGTAACACTGTTGAATAAAAACGGTACAACCATATAAAAACTAATGTCTTACCACATTTTTCAGCTGCCAGGACACAGACCTTTTCAGCAGAGATTTGTCCAGAAGTTATGTTGATAGTTGTTGCTGTTTTTGTGGCAGGGAGGAAATACAGATAAACCTGTAAACCAGAGCCAGATCCAGACCTCTGGCTGCCTCCTCTCTCCCGATCCACTAGAGGAACTGTCTCCTCCTCCGCGAGATCCATGATTAATTAAGAACACTCCTGAGAAAAACATTGGGGTGTAATTCATTTCTACATACCAATGAAAATATAAAACTTCAATGTATTTTGTTTAGATAACTTACCACAACTTTTTACAACAGACTCCTCAACAAGTTTTTGTTAAAAATAATTAATTAATGTTTCTTTGTGAGTACTGCAACATCAATCAGGAAAATATAGTTCCCTCCACAAGCATTGGGACAGTGAAGAACATGTTATTGTTTTGGCTCTAAGTTTAGATTTGTATTTGAACAATTAGCATGTGGCAGAAATATGAATGCATAGAAAGTGTTGTCTTTTCTAAATGGTGAAACTAGAACAGTATGTATATAAAAATACCCTAAATTAAAGGCTAAGAATTTTTACTTTTATTTAATAGTAATTGTTTGAATTTAATTTTCAAAGTTCAGTAGGTCACTGTATATTAGATCGTTTTGGTCTTTTTTTCATGGAATCACTAAATACACTATTTTCATTGCAGATTCATGTGTCCTTCGAAGTTACAGCCAACACTGAGGCAGTGCAAAAGTATATCTTACATCGAAACTGCAAGAAGTATATAGGATATAGGAAGTATAATGGTGTCCTAAAATCTCACAAGAAGATGACATCACAACTCTTATTGTATGATTCATTCTACAGTCAGCAGACTAATCAATGAACCAGAGAAAGTGACGTTATAAAAATTCATGGGTTAGTCCCAAACTATAGGGACTCACCCATAAAAATGTACACAGTACATGAAACTACACAATACACGGAAATCTACACAATACATTAAATTCAATTTACAGTACAATAATGAAAAACATAATAAAACGTTGAGAACAACTCTTTTGTACAAGCCTAATATTCAAATCAAAACATTTGAACTGAAGTCAAGTATTTAATCACATTGTTTGAAATACTCAGTGTTATCTTGTCAAATCACAAAACAGCAGCTTGACAAAAATAGTAAGACAAAGATATCAATTGAAGTGCAATAATCACAAAATAGCCTATAGTACACCATTACCTCAAAACATTGTGCACAGCAAGGTGTCTTCTTGTAAATGTTTCTCGTGAAGTTTTGCTTCTATGTTTTATGGTGGTGGGAGGGGGAAAGTAAAATGGTTTCCTGTTTTAGACATTTCCTGACAATGTTTTTGATCTCAACTCGATGTCTTCAGCCTGTGTGCATTTTTATTTATTTTAAACATTGCCTGTTGTATTTGGTAGAAGAGACAACAGTAAAACGTATAATCTTAATGCAGTTTCCTTTTTGGTGGGGAATTTAAAACATGATTGTGTTTTGATAACAATTTTGTTAAATTATTTTTCAATAGTATATGAGACTGTTCAATTACATAGTCTTTTACAGTACTGAGAATGTTGTAGTACTGTGAATGTTTAAATGGATATGAACGTGAGTGAAAGGTAATTCAAATGTGATTTGTTCATGACAAAAACAAGGCTCTCTGAAGCTGTACTGTGGTTTCCTTTTTCAGTGGGTACTTGTAATTTCCTGAAGCGAGTCAGTCTAAAAAAAAGTTATCTTATAGCTAAATGAACACAGAAAATCAAATGAATTACGTTTCCTTTTTTCAATATTATGCACTTAGTTCCACTATGTACGCATTCAGGGCTAAGTTCCTCCTAATTCAACTTCCTGTTTGTGTTCATCCAAACAGAGTGCGGGTTTGTAAATACTCCATGTGGAGTACAAGAGCCCCCTGATGTCAGGAGACTTTGTTAGTTTTAACCGTTTACTATTTTAAAAGCATCAGTGAATAGACGCTTAGACGAATAGACGGTGAACACGTATAGCATGTCTTCACAAGTAATGATAACGGATGAGGCACTAGAGAGGAGCATTTCCTTGGCTGTAGTTGTATAGCATATGATGCTGGGATGATATATTGTAGAACAAAATAATTTGATGCTGGATAGTGAATACTGCCGAAAAAGCCAGCATCAACTCAACAATGATCAAAATGCATGTTCTTTGGAATCAGCACTGTCTGAGAACTCTTGCCGTATGAGATCAGATGGTTCACAATGTGGAACGCAGCAGAAAGAAATTGAAATATAAGAGCAGAGAAAGTTGGCTTTGTCAAAAGCCTCTCTGACACTGAGTAGAGCAAACTCACTTCAACGAGTTTCATCTTTTTTGAAGCCTGTCTGGTTAGGGTGGCATGACTGTTCCTCTGAAATTGTTAAAGCAAGAAGAACTGAATAGCAAGAACTGAGCAGCGCGGACTGAACAGAACACCATGAACTAAAGGGAGAAAACTAAGAAGCATTAACTGAATGGCATAAATGTGCAAATGGAGGGCCAAGTGGAAGAGAGTAATTCTTCATCGTGGCTTTGCCTCGTCACAGCAAATCCTAGAGATTCAGAAGAGTGAACGATTCAACCTGTGTCCTCCAATGCACATCCCGCCAGCCAGTCTGCTCGTTATCACCCTGCTCACTCCACAACTAAGCAAAGCACCCTGTCTGACTCCCAGGCGGTCTGCTCATTGTCACACTGCTCACTCCACAACTAAGCAAAGCACCCTGTCTGACTCCCAGCTGGTCTGCTCGTTATCACACTGCTCACTCCACAACTAAGCAAAGCACTCTGTCTGACTCCCAGCTGGTCTGCTCGTTGTCACATTGCTCACTCAAACAACTAAGCAAAGCACCCTGTCTGACTCCCAGGCGGTCTGTCTTTTTGGTCAGGTTTTGCATTTTGTCTGAGAATGAATGTGGAATGTGCGATGTTGTTGTCGCCTACATACCTAAAGGGTGATTTTTATTTTAGACTTTTCCTTACCTGTTGCTGGTACCACTGTAACTAGCTGCTGTCTTATTGGAATACGTGCTTGATGATTGGTGGCTGACGGTGGGACCAATTGTGTAGGCCTGTAATGAAAAAGCAAAACACGTCTTCATACTAGCTTTTAATTAGCCAGTGAATTGATTAACAGAAGTCATGCAAATCACGTGTTCTCATGTGTCAAGAGCAGCAATGTTATAATGTACTCCTTGTTCATGAATGACTATGTTGCCAAACACAGCTCCAATGTCATCCATAAGTTTGCGGATGACACCACCATCCTGGGTCTCATCTCCAACAACGATGAGACCGAATACAGAGAGGAGTGACTTGGCTGCATGGTGCCAGGACAACAACCTCTCTCTAACCTTCTGCAAGACTAAGGAGATTATCGTGGACTTCAGGAAGCGACAGAGGGATCACGTGCCCATACACATCGATGGAGCTAAAGTAGTCTATGACTTCAAGTTCCTCGGTGTGTTCATCAAAGATGGCCTCACCTGGTCCATGCTAGCAGACACGGCGGTAAAAACTGCCTAAAAGCAACTATACTTCCTGAGGAGACTCAAGAAGCTTGGCATGTCTGCCAAAACTCTCACTAACTTTTACAGGTGCACCACTGAGAGCATCCTCTCAGGCTGCATTACTGCCTGGTACGGCAGCTGCTCTGCTGTTGACCGCAAGGCCCTCCAGAGGGGGGTGAAGTCTGCGGTGTGTGTCATTGGCTGCCATCTCTCATGTACCGCCATCTCTCATCTACCATACACGATGCCTTAGGAATACAGTAGTGGAAGTAGGTGCAGGCAGGGTAATGGTTCAAAGACAGGTTTATTGAACCAACAGAGAAGAAACGAAAGGAACCCAGAACACAAACCGAAACAAGCCTCCTCAGGTCAAACAATTACCAACTACACAAGGAAAGAAAACAGGACCCTAAATAGGATCCGCAATCAGAGGCAACGCAGGCCAGCTGCCTCTAATTGGGGACACCTGAAACTAAACACATAGAGATGCCTAAAGGCATCTATTCTCTGCAGGTCCTGACTATGGTCTCCAGCCCAGTGTAGAGATGGTTAGGGACATCCTCATAGCCAGGACCTGACAAGTGCATCACATGTTCTGATACATTATGTGTTCAAATCTGGTCCACTGTATTTCAGGGGGAAGAAACTCTCCTCTGTCCTTCCCAACATTCTCTACTGAATAAAACAATATAACCCCCCCCCCCCAAAAAAAATATACTTTTGATATCAATCTAAAATAAATTGTTTAAATGGCCTTTATTTTATGGCATGTTCAGTTTGTTCAACCAAAGTTATTAAACTGACGTGTGTCTGCACACTGTACACGGCCTTGGTCAAAGCATAAAAAGTTACGTAGTTCACATGATGGCAGAAAACATGGATTACAGATTTCAAAACATAAGAGTGGGAACAAGTCCACTAGATGACAGTAAAATGGATGAGACTAAAAAATCCATCTTTTCATTTAAATTTGGGTATTAGTGGCCTGCAAAAAAACAGTTTTATTTCATTTATTGTAGATGTGTAAGTCTTTTTTTTTATTTGAGGCCAGAACATGATTAATACCGTAGCCTGTAGGGAGCCAGGGTTGCCATGGTGAAGGAATGGAAAAGTCTTTGTGTTGTTTCTACCCGTGCGGCATAATAACATTTGCTCATGTCGCCCAAGTATTAACTCTTGTTTTTTTATGCTACCATGGCCCCTATAAATCAAAACCAAATATGCAACATGTTAAGTGTCAGTCTTGTCCCATGAGCAGAAATAAAAGATCCCAGAAATGTGCAATTCACACAGAAAATGTATTTCTCTCAAATATGCGCATATTCCTGTAATTTCAAATGACTGATTGCTTTATAGGAATTGTAACTCAGTAAAATATTTTAAATGGTTCAATGTTACGTTTATATTCTTGTTCAGTATAAAGGTAAATGTTCGTAATCACATTGTCCATTCTATTTACTTGCTTCAGCAGCTTGTTGACACAGATACTGGATAGAAGGACCCTAACTCATTAGGGCAAGTGGGTGAGTTTGTTCTGTATGGCCCTGGGTGGGTAGAAAGTTGACTTATGGACTAATAATCTAAAATGTCCATTCTCTGTTCAACCTGGGAGCACAGGGGCCTGCAAAAAGAACTTTTATTTTGCCCACAAAGTGGAACGTCAATCTTTTAAGATTGCAATTCAATTGAGAAAACTCCTTGTTTGGTTTGGATTTGAAAGAGAGTTGGTAGCATTTATCAACAGGATGTAATTATTCCTGTGTAGCAATTGGTGATTCTAATGATCTTTCTTCTATCTGAACTGTCTACCCATGACAGATGTTTTACCTAAATACAATTTGAGGACAATATTTTAAAAACATAAAATCCGTAAAATGTGAGCAAATGCCAACTCAAGATATGTACAATGAAGGTCCCTCAGCGTTTGTTCTGATGCACTCTCATATTTTAACACAACATGTTTTCACATTAAAATCCCCTTTATACAATCTAAATCCATCTAATCTGCCTGGCCTATTTTATACTCTTGCTCCTCCCCAAATACCTTCAACACTTGAAGCACCCTCCACTCAGTATAACAGACAGACTTCGCAGAGCCACTTTAAATGCAAGATGCTGCCACTCTTCCCTTGGCATTTTTCTAGTGTGGCAGTGTCTTATTAAGCTATTTCCAATTCAATCTCTGTAGAGGAGGTCAGATGCTTAAATATTTTTGGTGACTGGGGATTTGGGTTTTAAAGAAGAAACAGGTAAGGCATTTTTGGAACAAATGATTTCAGTTCTGTCAAATGTGTTTGTGGAGCCTGCTGTGAATACAGCCTGAGCTTAATTTGTGCCGGACCCAGACGAATCCGGATCTGGGACCTGGCGACTCTTATCCGGTACCTATTGGGACATACACCTAATTTGGCAGATAATGTTTTCTGTCTGAATAAGTATAAAACATGTGAGTTTGACCGACAAAGTTGTCAAAAATAACTCAACTGAAAAAACAACACTGCCTATTGCCTAGTCGTGTAATGGTGTACGCGGCAACAGGGCGGTGAAAAAGGCATGTGTTTACCAGGTGTGCTGGAATATTGATACTGAGCGTTAATAACGTAAGAAATAATGCCTAAAAGACAATCCAAAACAGTCCAGAGAGGAGAGCTCAGTGGAGTGTTTTTGACCATTTTACAGAAAGGTAAGAATACGAATTGCGGTAGTGTTAATGATTATGATCCGACAATGTTGATGTTATGGTGTAGTTATAGCTAGGCCTATCTATAGATTGGGTGCGATGCTTGAATTATAATCAGAGATGAGTTTAGTTGTCGGTGTATGTCCCATAAATCAATAATGTGGGCACAGACCAGTTTTGGCAGTGATGACAATTATGGATGTTTTAAGGCATTGTGTTCATTATATTTATAATTTCTACTTATCAGCACGTGCGTGAGGCTTTTCCTTCGGTTATTTCAGCACCGCGCTCCTGTTATAGCTCGTTTGATCCGGCACCTAGTTCCTTCCAAAGATTTACAGGATCCGCATTCACTTTGTAATCCGGGACCTCTAAATTAACAAATGAGGAACTGAACATAGCATAATATAGAACAACTTGAATGAATGATGATCCGAAACAGGCGTAAGTGTCAGTCTGTTGTGTTGCCTTTCTAGACAGAATAATCTGTCAGGAGTGGATCCACAACACTTTATGCATGGAACTAACGTTTCAATAACAGGGCTCGATACAACATTATTAAATTTCATTTTCAGTGAAGTTTACATTCATATACTAGAGCACCATGAACAAGATAGTAGATGCGGCTAATGTCTCTTCACCTGGCAATCTACAAATCTGGCAACAACTGATTAAGTTATTGCCAACTGAAAATCTGAAAGGTTAGCTGCTGAGAAAAATAATTTGGAAGACGTTTTTTCAACGTCTTTTCAACCAAAACAACATCTTTCAACATCTGGTGCTGATAAGGTAGACCATTGAATGTTTTTTAGTGATTGGGGATTTGAGTTTGCAAGACACCTCTCAAATCTTTTTGGCTGAACTTATTGGCTGAGTTCTGTAAGAAGTGGGCAAAAACCCCTCAAAAAGATGTTAGGGACTGATTGGTGGCTAGAGGAGACGTTTATTTCAAGTGACTGCTGCTAATGGAGGGGCCACAAGCTATTGAACAAAGGGGTTCACATTTGCACACATAAAATCTGAGATTTCTTTCAACTCAAGTCAGCCCTAGGCTATAAGTATACTGCAATGAAAATTTCATATAATAATGTCTCAATGAGCCAATTTCACTTCCACCACAGGCTATAACAGGCTGATACTGATGTATTTTGTGGATCATCATCATCATTCATCCAAATTTGTATATAATATTGTGTGGACACTTGAGCCTTTGCTCCCACAATTAGGCACTAATTTTGGTTGGACAATTCTTTTTAAACCTGCAGGCCTATCAGTCATAAGGCCTAGGGAATGTCTTGGGGACATATTTTCCACAGTTATCTACCGGCTATTTGACTTCAGATTGAAATCAAATGAGTGAGAAACTACTGTTTATTTGTGTTTTATCTTGTTATACAACAGAAAGTATACATTTCCCAAGTACAGTAGTAGTCAGACCCAACATAAATCAAATAGCCTAACATTGAAAATAACTTAAAAATACCCCTTTTAAATGTATTTCTCAAGACTTTCATATCTATATAAACATGCAGTCATCTACAATATTAGTGATAACCCTTTACAAAGAGGAGCAAAAAAGCTGTAGAAAATAATATAATTACCATTATTTTATGCAAGGAAATATGCGAAGACTATATTATTATGTTAGCAAGACATTCTGCAGTTGAAAGGTGTCAAGCTGGAACCTGTAAAAAAGAAAGCCAGTATGTATACTCATATTACCTTCTTACTGTCCCACTTCAGTACCAAGAAATACCTGGATCTGACTCTACCATCCGACTCAGTAATCCCATTGAAAGACAAAGCAATGAAACATAGCACAGAACAAACACGACCAGGCTTTGTCCTGGCAGACTACATTGTCTTTGCTGGCATGCTGCTCGTTTCCATGGGAATAGGGCTGTTCCAGGCCCTGAAGAAAAGAACAGGTGATGCCAAGGTGGATGACTTCTTCATCGGTGGCAGAAGCATACCAGCTGTCCCTGTTGGATTGTCACTGTGTGCTAGCTTCATGTCAGCTGTCCAGGTCCTGGGAGTGCCAGCCGAGGCCTCCCTCTATGGGTTTAAATTCCTCTACATGTGTCTCGGACAAACCATGAACTCCTGCCTGACTGCATACCTGTTTTTGCCGGTGTTCTACCGCCTGGGTATCACCAGCACCAATCAGGTTTTGTTACCATTTAACATTAAATTATCCAGTGCGGAATTTGACATCACCATAGAGATACCATGCACATACAAAACATGAACTTTCATTGCCTATATGTGCGTGAAGTGCCAGCTCTATCCAGTAAGCATCAACCGTGTCCACTTAATGCCAATGTTTTTGCCTTGCCCCATGACAACATTTGTGAATTTGCTTGAAATAATTTTGCTGCAGCATTTTGAATCGCTGCATACAAAATCTTTACAGTTACTGACTGCTTTTATAGTATAATGAGTCTTTGCATTGCTGTAACAGTACCTCAAGATGAGATTTGGCAGAGGAATGCAGCTGCTTGGAAGTGTCCAGTTTCTAGTCTCAACAGTAAGTGAGCCAAACAACGTAAGGTGAGAGTACGAGAATGTGACTAACACATACATTTGTGCTCATAGGTTTGCATACCCTCGCAGAAATTGTGAAATTTTGGCATTGATTTTGAAAATCTGACTGATCATGCAAAAAAACCCTGTCTTTTATTTAAGGATAGGGATCATATGAAGCCATTTATTATCACATAGTTGTTTGGCTCCTTTTTAAATCATAATGATAACCGAAATCACCCAAATGGCCCTGATCAAAAGTTTACATACCCTTGAATGTTTGGCCTTGTTAGACATACACAAGGTGACACACACAGGTGAAATGGGCAATTAAAGGTGAATTTCCCACACCTGTGGCTTTTTAAATTGCAATTAGTGTCTGTGTATAAATAGTCAATGAGTTTGTTAGCTCTCACGTGGATGCACTGAGCAGGCTAGATACTGAGCCATGGGGAGCAGAAAAGAACTGTCAAAAGACCTGTGTAACAAGGTAATGGAACTTCATAAAGATATCCGAAGCGTTGCAAATGCCAGTCAATACTGTTCAGTCACTTATTAAGAAGTGGAAAATTTGGGGATCTTTTGATACCAAGCCAAAGTCAGGTAGACCAAGAAAGATTTCAGCCAAAATTGCCAGAAGAATTGTTCGGGATACAGAGAAAAACCCACAGGTAACCTCAGGAGTAATACAGGCTGCTCTGAAAAAAGACGGTGTGGTTGTTTCAAGGAGCACAATACGACGATACTTGAGCTGCATGGTCGACTTGCCAGGAAGAAGCCTTTTCTGCACCAATGCCACAAAAAAGCCTGGATACAATATGCCCGACAACACCTTGACACGCCTCACAGCCTCTGGCACACTGTAATTTGTAGTGACGAGACCAAAATAGAGCTTTATGGTCACAACCATAAGCGCTATGTTTGGAGAGGGTTCAACAAGGCCTATAGTGAACAGAATACCATCCCCACTGTGAAGCATGGTGACGGCTCAGTGATGGTTTGGGTGTGTGTGAGCTCTAAAGGCACGGGGAATCTTGTGAAAATTGATGGCAAGATGAATGCAGCATGTTATCAGAAAATACTGGCAGACAATTTCCATTCTTCTGCACGAAAGCTGCGCATGGGAGGCCAAGTTGACCCTCCAGTGGATACAGCAGAAAAAGGTGAAGGTTCTGGAATGGCCATCACAGTCTCCTGACCTTAATATCATCGAGTCACTCTGGGGAGATCTCAAACGTGCGGTTCATGCAAGACGACCAAAGACTTTGCATGACCTGGAGGCATTTTGCCAAGACTAATGGGCAGCTATACCATCTGCAAGAATTCAGGGCCTCATAGACAACTATTACAAAAGACTGCACACTGTCATTGATGCTAAAGGGGGCGAAACACAGTATTAAGAACTAAGGGTATGCAGACTTTTGAACAGGGGTCAGTTCATTTTTTCTTTGTTGCCATGTTTTCTTTTGTGTTTTGTGTTTGTGCCATTCTGTTATGATCTACAGTTGAATGTGAATCCCATAAGAAATAAAAGACATGTGTTTTGCCTGCTCACTCATGTTTTCTTTACAAATTGTACAAATATTACCAATTCTCAAAGGGTATGCAAACTTTTGGGCACAACTGTATATATTGAGGACAATGGAATATATACAGTATATACATAGAAATACATTGACACTCAAAATAATGTATAGTAAGTTGACATTACTTTGGTGTTGGGAGGTTTTTAAACCCCTGTGCTATGGGAGCTCCCAGTTTCTAAAGATGGAAGAAATCGCCCTAACAATGACACTTTTAAGTTATTATTCACCTAAATCTGTGAACCATTAAGGTTGCTGTCAAATTTTGTAAATAAAAACCCTGTTGGTCAGGCTGTGAACTGGAAGAAAAATGACTCAGCTCTGGGAAAATGAAATATAGCTTTTTGGTCTAACACTGCCAATGCCTAAATGAACACCATGCCTCAAGTGAAGCATGGTGATGGCAGCATCATGCTTTGGGGATGCTTTTCATCTGCAGCAGCTGGGCATCTTGTTAAACTTCAAGGATGAATAGATGGTGCAAAATACCAGGAAATACTGCAAGACAATGTGCTTCAGTCTGGTAAAAACAAACATTGGGGGGAAATTCACATTTCAGCAGGGTAATGATCCCAAATATTACAGTATTGGGATTGAATACTTTGCAAGCAATGTATTTCTTTTTTTTTTCTTTCAAATATTTGCAAACATTAAACCAATTTCACATTATAATAATTTATTCTGAGCATGAGTTTTAAAATAAAATGTCAATGTACCATTTGCAATTCAGTAAAATTAAAGAATAGGTCAGCAATTTGAATAAATTTGCAAGACACTATCGTGCCTAACATCACATTTATAATTTTATTTATGCTTTATACTTTTTTCAGCTTCTTTACACAGGAATAGTGATATACGCTCCAGCCTTAATCCTGAATCAAGGTATGAACTCTGGAGGAGCAAAATACTGTGTAATATGACTTTCCATATGGATTGCATTATAAATGCATGTAGAAACATGAGCAGTTGTAAGGACTTAGAAACTGCACTATGCCGCCTGTTTGCCACTAATATGCTGTTTACTATTATTATAACAAAATGTGTTTTAATTGTTTTCCAGCCACTGGGGTCAACATGTGGGCGTCCCTCTTCTCAACTGGGTTAATTTGTACTATTTACACCACATTGGTAAGACTAAGAGAACACCTCGTCAGGACTTCTTCTGAAATGGACTGAATTACAGCAGGCTTTGAATCGGACTCCTGTCCACCCTTCTGTCCTCTGCACCACAGGGGGGCATGAAAGCAGTAATCTGGACAGACGTGTTCCAGATCCTGGTCATGCTCACAGGTTTCATCGTGATTTTCATCCGAGGCACTATTCTAGTTGGTGGGCCTGCAATGGTTTTGGAGATTGCCAGTAATGGATCACGGCTAAACTTTAACGAGTAACAAAACAGTGTTTTATTCTACTAACAATATCCCTTTCAGCTAATCATTATATGCTTGCTTTTTTCAAAAGATGACACTTACCATTGCAACACCAAGAATAACCACTCTTCCGATCAGCTTTGACTTGGACCCAAGGAGGCGATACACGTTTTGGAGCTTCAGTGTTGGTGGCACGCTGGTGTGGCTGTCCATGTACGGGGTGAACCAAGCCCAGGTGCAGCGCTACATCTCCTGTAGAACAGAGCGCATGGCCCAGTTGTGAGTGCAGACATCCACCTTTGGCAATCAGACTTTCTAATTTTCATGTGAGATACCGTCTGGGTCAAGGTCAAAATCCCACGCAAAAATGTGCGTTTTGCCGTCTCTTCCATTTCTGCAGGGCGTTATTTGTCAACCAGGTGGGCTTGTGTCTCGTTGTGGGCAGCGCAGCCACCTGCGGCATTGTCATGTTTGCCTTGTACTCCCAGTGTGACCCTTTGAAGTCTGGAAAGATTTCGGCCCCAGACCAGGTGATTCTACATCACCATCTTTGGCAGCCTATGACTATATAATCAATTACTAGTTGAAAGGGATTCCCAAGGACCATTTTAAAATGATAGGGACAGGTTGCACATTTTTCACCATTCATTATTGACCCAAAACACACCAAGTAAGTTAAAGACAATGGGCCCAATCTCACAGAATCCTTTGTTGTTTCCAAGCTGCATTTTGGTAACATGAATCCCTTGTTTCCCTTTGTAGTATATGCCATACTTTGTGCTGGACATCTTTCGAGACCACCCTGGCTTTCCCGGTATTTTCCTGGCGTGTGCATACAGTGGTACCTTGAGGTAGACCGTCAACGCCTGTGACACGCATCGCATCGTATCTAGTCAGCATATGACTGTCACCACTGGTTACATACTTGCTGGTAATCCAACACCTTTCTTTTGCAGTACTGCTTCCACCAGCATAAACGCCATGGCAGCCGTTACCTTGGAGGATTTATTCAAGCCACATCTGGCCAACATGTCACAGAAGAGGTTGATTTTAATCTCCAGAGGACTTTGTGAGCACAATTTAATGTTGTATTTTTTTGTATCAAGTGAGCACATCTCTCTATAATCAGAATAGTTTGACTATTCATACGTATCACTGTTTTTGGTTCCAGCTTTCATGTATGGGGCTGGATGTATAACCGTGGCTGCTCTTTTGTCTTTCTTGGACTGGGGAGTTCTTCAAGTAGGTCTCCTCACCATATCTTATTCCTGGTCATGTTTAAAATCTGCATTGCCCAAGAAGCGAGATCAAGTACAGCAAAAGTTATTATGGGTACACCAATACAACTATACAAAAATGACAAAGACTAAATAAAGATTTAGTGTTTATCCAGTGTCCCATGTCCCCCGGCTCAGGGGTCCTTCACGGTCATGGGAGTGGTCAGTGGCCCGCTTCTTGGGGCTTTCATCCTTGGGATATTTGTTCCAGCTACTAACAGGCCGGTGAGTTGGACACATTATAGATTGTATATGTTTTATAATATTTAATGTTTGAGATCAGCTGATCCTATAGTTAGAGTTATAGTGGTGTCTAGCTATAGTTCGATTTTTATGTTTATGAGACTCTCCTGGTTTTCACAACTAATTACAGTTTTGTTTAAGCTGATTGCAGAGGATTTTAGAAGCGTTTGCCTTTGTCTTCAGGGTGTGTTTAGTGGTGTGGCAGTGGGTTTTTCCATCTCCTTGTGGCTGGTCATTGGATCAATCCTCCATCCTCCCAGTCTAAAGACCATGGGAGTGCTGCCCACCTATACAGATCAATGTCCAACAAGGAACATCACAGTCAACGTCACCCTCAACATGGAACCCATTTCCACCTCCACAGTGTCTTCCCTAGAGTTGCATGGGTATGGACATTGGTTCCAAAATGGCTTCTCAGTTGTTGCTGTAAGAAAACAC
This sequence comes from Esox masquinongy, assembly GCA_016801175.1. Classification (NCBI taxonomy): domain Eukaryota; kingdom Metazoa; phylum Chordata; class Actinopteri; order Esociformes; family Esocidae; genus Esox; species Esox masquinongy. The sequence continues at coordinate 78,126 of JACXGI010000466.1, forward strand.
TTTATCTTCCAGGGAAAACCTTTGGGTTCTCCGGTACAACCGTTTCGAAATTAAAATGCATGCTACCTGGAACAAAAAAGGGTTCTCTAAACAGGGACAGCTTAAGAACCCTTTTTGGTTACATTTGGTTCTGAGAGGATAGTAACACCAGTTCCAGTAAAAGCATTGTGTGTTGTCACCAATTATGTACCTCATAACATGTTTCTATCTCAGTAAATAATTTCTTACTTTTGACTTTAGCATGGTATAACTTTTGAGAGTTTTCCCAGGTTAGAAAACTGAAACTTGCAGATTAACATAACATTTCTCAACAGACTGACAGGTCTGAAACACTTTTATTCAATTTCCTACCTCTACTTTGGTGCTGTTGGGACATTGTCTGCGGTGTTGGTTGGACTAGCTGTGAGTTATGCAACAGGTAAAAAACACATTATTAAACATTCTTTAACATATTCTTCCCAAATATGATAGTAGTGAAATATTTCATAGCCATTAGCTCAGGCAGACACATGCATAATTATCATTTATGTTTATTAATAGGACCTACCAAGAGAAATACCATTGGCCCTGGCTTGCTCTGGTGGGACCTACAACAGAAAACCCTGAACTGTCAGATGGAAAATCCACAGATAATGCCTCTTAACTACATGCACAGTGAAGATGTTGATCAAAAAGAGACCCTGAACTCTACACTAAAATCAAACTTACCTCACTGTTCCCCAAAGTATAGAGAGCTTTGAAAGAGGAGTAGACATACAGCATATTGAAAAGGACAGAAATGGTCTTCCTGACACAGAGCAGTTTAATTTAGGTTCTTTGTCAATGTGCACATTACATGCAATTATCTGAAATAGCCAACAAATGTTTATATAATGTAACCAAATATGTTTTAATAAGTATATTTTGGGTGGGAAATTTAAAAGGAAGTGTCGTTGTTATTATCCATTTGATGTTTTTGGTGTCTATTTTCTAACACTTGGGATTTAAAAAGACACACTGACTATGGGGTTAAAAGGGAAATCTACCCTCAGAAACACAAAGCATAAAACTCCATTCAATTTGATGAAAGCCCATGTTCTATTTCTGAGTAAAATAACTTTATCCATCATGATTTAACCTTTAAGTACTCTAAGTATAGATTTAAATTAAATCTAATAGTCAGAATTTAATCATAGCAACTGTATAACTTCAAATCCTACTTACTGGAAAAATATGTCACTGTCCAAACACTTTTAGCATTCACTATAAAGGGATGTAGAAGACCTAGATGCATAGTAATTTAGCATGGGAAATTGCACATTTGAGAGTTTTATACAGATCACATATTTGAAAATATTTGACCTGAGTCTGCACAGCAAAACTAACTCTAAGTAGGATGGGAATGTTTTAATTTTATTTTAGTCAGTTGGCAAGATCTGTAGAATGGCATCAATCAATAGGATTAAATATCACAGGTGATTTCAGTCATTGGTCAAAGGGACTTTCACAAAGGAGTTCATTATGGTTCTTTCTACATGCCTTATCAGCTACACACACCTGCAACTCCAACTATGGATGATGATGAATATGAGACTCAAAGAGATCTTTTGCAGCCAAAGTGTTGACCGTCTTAAATAGTCATAAATGTGCTTGCTTCCTAGTCTCCTTTCCACCTGAAATGAAATATCATATGCTTACATGAAAACATAAACTGTACCAAAGAAAGGACACCCCAATAGGAATCAACTATTTTGCCGCCACTTGGCTTCAGTGCTGTCAGACTGGGGGAAAAGGGGTATTAAGTATATAGGGCCCTAACGTGTAGCGAGGCCCTCGAAAATGTTTGAATCTTGAATAAAGAGGGGAGGGGCCCTCAGAGATCTCCTATGTACAGGGCATAGAATTTTGTGCTACACCCCTGCTTGGCTTCAGTACAGATGATGGAAAGGAGACAAGATGAATCATCGTCAGACTACTGAGATGCAGCTTTATGCTCAAGGAAATTCTTTGATAAACAGGCATATTGGATGCCAGTGTCTTTGCATGGGTTATGTTATTGAATATTTTTAGTCTTCTGTCAAGAATATTAATGTGATATCGATATCTTACGCAAATATATACAGAATGAAATAATGTTGCATAATAAAGAAGATACCATGTATTAAGAGTATAACTATCTGGATAAGAATATGTTTATGGTACATATAGACAAACGTCGCATTGCCTTTCCATCAGCAATATACTTACCATCGGTTTTGCTGCTTTTACCTAATACTAGATTGATTAATTAGGGCACTAATTAGTAAGGATATACCCTCATCTGGTAGTTTTGGTCATCATTAAATACCAATTTAGAGGAAAAACCGAAATAAACTCCATGGAATCGGTTTGATATTTATTACTATTTCCTTGGATCTAACCTGTTTGCCCATCAATGCCACCACTAGACAATTCCTACCCGCGTACAGTAGGTTGAATTGTTGGTGGTGACAAGTGAGACATCAAATGGGATAAATAACAACCGTATTTTTGTGCAAACACGCATTGGCTTTTTCTGCTATCCGACATATACTTAAAGTGTCATGCCATAGAATATGCTCTCTGACATATTAATAAAAACACATGCAATCTTAAATTATGATCAGAATGTTTAGTTTATTTAAATCACTGGCGATTAAAACACGTATTTTTCATAGAGCCTAAAACGTTTTTTTATTGATAATCTTTGATTCAGTCCACAGTTTCCGTCTTTGGTCTCCTTTTGAGGGAAATACACTTAGCTGGTATTATGTATAAATTAAACTAAGTCCGAGTAGTGGAATAAATGCTGCTATCGACATAGCAGTAGCTACTGGTGGTCTTTCGTGCGAGATGTTTCCCAACTCCTTCACCATTCTTCCGCTGCACGGTTAGAATCCTCGTCTGCCACGGCACAGTCCAGTCGTTGAATACCAGGAAGTGCCAAATCTCTTTGATTCAATTTATCGAGAAAAGATGAGAGGAGACGCTTATTTAAGTGGTCTGTAAGGGTTCTTTCTTCGTCAAGTGGTTCGTTGGCAACATTTGTATCTAATTCTTCTAGTGCCTCAGGCCTCGTGTTGGGGATTTGTGGTGAGGCGCCCGAATCGTTGGATGACAAGCCGTTGATATATTCCTCCTCCCCAGACTCTTGGCCTCTCCTACTCCCGGTATCGGTGGCAGATTCCGACTCCATTCGTAAAGAATTCAAGCTCGCTTGCAACGCAGCATTTTCCAGCTCTTTTAATCGTTTGCTGTGTGTTGTGCCTGCGTTGTAGGCAGGTTCATTTCCAGACAACTCTACGTCGTTGTCGAGAGCTTCTTCAGCTGGCTCCATACCGCTCTATATGACGTAACGAAAGTAGTCCATAACACGCCTGCTCCCACAATTTCACTGTTTTGAATGTGGAAATCGTTATTTATCGATTCATGATGTATACATAAAAATAGGGAGTAGCTTAGGTTAGTGTTTCTTAAAAGTAAACAGTGTTTATTATTTTGAGTCATTCTGATATCAACATGTTTGTGTTAGAAAACTAGTGAAAGCAAGTTATTACTTTGATTCTGTAGCAATACAAAATTATACTATATAAATAAATTAGTAGAACATATTAACAGCTTTTCAATCCAATATATTAGATCAACTGGACAGGGTCAGTTTGGAACGTCACTTAAACGAGCCATATGTGCCAACGTCATCGAGATGCGTCAATGCCACGAAAGGCTGGCAGATGCCTCTTCGAAACAAGAATCTGTTGGCGCTAAGGTATTAGCGTTTTCCTTTCACTATATATACACAAATGCGTCGAACAGAGGCTTTAAAGTATTTCATTGTTTAATTTCGGCTAGCTAACTCACTAATATCAGTTAGATAGCTAGCTAACGACGTTTGCATGTACCTAGTCTAGGTCCCAGTTAGCGGTACTGTACTAAGCATCTCAACTCATCCTCTCCGCGTTAATTTTCATCTTGATGCGATCGATGTCGATATAATTATGTGTTGAGATTTTCGGTTACGTAGTTACATAATGAACCATATTTTTGATTATGTTAGTTAGCAAGATGTTGTAAACTAAAAGCTAGCTTACCAGCCGTTTCATGTGTGATGTGTTGTGTAATATTCTGGATTAATTAAATACTGGTGTGACGTTGGCGTAATAATAACGTTAACCACTACTGCACATTCTCTATTTTAGCAAGCTAAGGTCGTTAGCGCGCTATTTAATATGCCAATTACATGTTATTTTTGGGCCATAGATCAATTCTGTGGTGAGTAAGTTTGCCACATGATTTCGTTTTTAAGCTTGCCAACTGGTTCGTTGTAGAAACGTCTATATGCAGAGTTTGGGTAATAAAAAAAGCATTTAAAAGTTTTTTTCCTGTCAGTTGAAGAGTAGGCCTAGTCTTAGGAATGCCGAAGAAGTTCCAGGGCGAGAACTCCAAGGCAGTTACTGCCAAGGCCCGCAAGGCAGAGGCCAAAGCAGTGGAAGATGCCCGCAAAAAGAAAGAACTGGAGGATGCACTATGGCAGGAAAATGACAAACATGTCCTAAAGAAAGAACAGAGGAAGGTGAGGCTTTTGTAACTCCATTTGGTATTCCCATTGTCTGCAGCGGTATTTCACTGGGCTGTATCACAATCCAGTGTTATCTAGGTGTTTGGCAGAAGAATCTAAGTAACTCCCTAATATGTTGTAATGAGACGGATCATTTAACCCTTAATTTTATACTCTGCATGTGAAGGATGATAAGGAGAAAAAACGCCTTGAGGCCCTCGAGAGGAAGAAGGAGAACCAGCGGCTCTTGGAAGAGGAGGCTGCAAAGATTAAGGGAAAGGCCAAGGAGGCTGTGGCGGCTGTGGGCAGAGTGACCCGTGCCCAGATTGAGGAGACGCTGCGTGTCGAGCAGCTACAACAGCAGGAGCAACCCAAAGGCAATGACCTCTTCCGTATTGATTTATTTAATAACAGCACTGTCTTTCTCTGGATTTTCATGTTTTTTCCCCCCTTTATTCCTTTCCACAGAGAAGAGCCACCTGGAAACGCCCCTGGAGGAGAATGTGAATCGCGTAATACCTGAGGAAGGTGCAGTGGAAGCTAGATCTGTAGAGGATGCCATTGCCATGCTCAGGTACAGAATAGTTAAGATGTCCTCTGTGTTACCAGGTATAAAAACAGTTTTAAGAGGGGTGACGGGAGGCATTCCATCAGTGTATCACACTCAGAGTTCATATGGTAATGAAAATGAAATGAAAATCCTAAAAACAAATCATGGAATTTAGATATTTTTGTCTTGTCCTGGAAACATTTTGGGAAAAGAAAATTAGAAAAAACATGGTAATTAATTAAAACCATTACTGTTGTAATTAGCTGAGCCAGAATCTGAACGATGAGAAATATTACAGACCTAGAAAATGTGAAAAACCATACTTCAGGCTGGTATGACAGGGATCATAACTGTGGGAAACAACAGAATAGTTAGAGAATGTCAGCCCTTCAATTTGCTGTTGTCCCCCCCAGCACGGCGGAAGAGCTTGACCGCCACCCCGAGCGCAGGGTGAAAGCAGCGTTTGCAGCATACGAGGAGCTGAATCTGCCCCTCCTTAAAAAAGAGCACCCCAACATGCGCCTGTCGCAGCTCAAGCAGCTGCTGAAAAAAGAGTGGATGAAGTCGCCAGAGAACCCCCTGAACCAGCGCTTTGCCAACTATAACACCAAGTGAACCAATATGAAAAGCAGCTAACACAACGTTCTACCTACAGGCACATTAGACTTCCATGGAAGATTCCCCCAAACCAATAATTATTCATTATGATTGTATTACTGGATAACTTGCACTCGCTCCCTAGGATGGACCTCTGATGCCAAGAATCAACTTGAGACTTTTCATTCAGATTCGAAAAGGAAAAAGCAACCTTCTGTGGTTTACACTATCGGTTTTTAGCACATGTTGGAAGGGGAAGTATATTGGTGCAAGACGTTTGACATTAAAGTAATTTATTTCAGTTCACAATACTATCGTATTGAATTATCCCTCATATTAAGACTACAGGTGTGTGGTCTTCACTCTTGCCTCTTCTGATCACCTTTAACCCCTTGAATATAACGTTGACCCACATAGGGATATATGACTGGTGCCTGTTGTGGATTTGTTGTAAGATTAGTCACTTGTTATAAACTGCCATGTTGAGCACCGTTGCAAAGAACTCCATTCTCCAGTAGTGTGTCCTAGAGCACATGTTTCTCGTCATAACAGGGCCTTTTTTGATGTACCTACTGAATAAACCAATGATGTGGATACAGATCTTGGTATTATGAAACATTAGGTCTGAATTCTGTATATGCTTATGGTTTAACACAAGACTTAATATTTAGATTTTGAACTGTATAAAGATTGTTGAAAATCATAAGTTACATTTTAAAATGAAACAACAACTTTTAAGAATAATTGACTCATTGAATTGTGTAGGTGTCAAAAACCTTTATTTTTTTTTTTTTTTTACCCTTTATCATTGGGTTATTGATTTTCAACAGGAAAGTTAAGACACTGCTTGATGTCTTTCAAATTTAGTGATCTGGGGACATTTCAGCTAGGTATCTAACTCTTAGAGGATGGTGAGGGGACACTGAAAGCTTTCAGCTATGCTCTAGTTATTTGCCATTTTCCCAAGTGAACACTTGTTTGCACACCCTTTCATAGTTTTAAAGTAGACCAGTGTAAGAAGTGTCATGAAAACTCTGCAGCTCATACCAGTCCCAATCCTGTTCATTTTAACCCTTGACGGGATGTCGATGAGGGCATTGGAACTCCATGTGAAAACACCTATGGCTCTTTCCTTTGGTAGAGACTCAATGTGATACTTGGATTCTTTGACACTGGATGATAATCATCAGACTACATTCACAACCATTTTGTTAATAAATTGCTTCTCTATAACATGTCTTACATATTGTATATCTATAGGGCAAATTTGCTGTTGGTGTTTATACAGAAATACAGTATTGTGTAGACATATCTATCACTGCTACTGTACTGTTAGAAATGCAGGTACAGTACAGTATGTGTACTTGAAAATACTGTCACTGTAGAACATAATATTTAAAACCCTCTTATCTAAATAAATCTGTAGAAGTAGTTTTCCTTTTTAGTTCCAATGGCAGTTTTAACAAATAATGACCAATAAATTGAATCTACCATATTTCCTGTTAAACTGCATTTTTATGTTTTTCATTTTATTACGGTTGAATACAGTAGCCATTAAGCTTAGATGAAGTTTGCCAATTATTTATGTGGTGTATGACATTAGCCTATGCTGCCATTCTTGACAAAGGTTTTCTATTTTTTTCTACACTGCACAGCCACATTCAAACAGCATTTTGCTGAGCAAGCACACAGCAGTCTTTGTACCTTTGCCTGCCTCCAGTCTGAAAGAGGGACCACAATGTAACAGGCAGTGTTTCTAGTTTCACCACACTGGGTTTTGTAGGATAATTACTACTGTTTCATTATAATAGTAAATGTGTTTGTGCAAATTTCATGAATCCACATGTATGTGACCCCTCACAATTACTCTTGGTTGGCGAGACAATCTCCAAGTATACATTGTGGCCAAACATAACCTTTTTAAAACAATGGAAAACGTGATCTCACACTCAGAGGTGTCACCACCAATCCAAATCAGTGTGAGATTCAGGTGTTAAGTAAGTCATTAGAGGATGCACTGCTCACTCTGTCCCAAGAGTCTGATCTCTTGTTTTGTATTCTAAACCAATAATTTGTTTGCAAGGTGGGACCTCTCAGCTGAAAAGAAATGTGACCAAAGTGCAGCTTTAATTATGTTTAGATGAAGTGCAAATGACTGTATTAAGCAGTGCTTGTTAAATACATTATTAGATCTAATGTCTAATGATCAGTTGCTTTGGTAAAAAAAACCAATGTAACTTCAAGCTTATATACCTGCTATCATTTATGAAAACTGTGTAGACTAGTGTGATAGACACAAGTAGATCTATACATGCTATTGTTTAAGGGGGAGGATTGTGTTTAACAACATTACCACAGATGTTTTAAACACAAAGGTGCGAAATTGCTAGATTTCTGGAACACCTGCGAAGCAGACTCAACAGACCAGACTAGGTTTCACAAGTCAAAGCGACTAGTGAAAAATCTTTACATAGTTGTTAATTTTCTCAGAATCTAAATGCATAATCTAGATTCAAGCGAACTGCTTAGATATCCGAAGCTGTCAATATGACATCACCCTCCATGGAGCTGAGGAGACAACATTAGTTTGGGAGCATAATGTTATCGTTATTCACCTATCTTCCATATGAGGGACACGTCCCATGTGTAGCACCTTAATCTGATTTCACTAACACTTCCCCTGAATGACAAACTTGTGTGTTTGAAGTATATACATACAGTGTCAATTGAGAACAACAAGTCTGAGTTGCTGAATTGTTGTAGTGTGTCCCTTGAATTTTATGTCATCCCTTCTTTCTCAAAAATATTGCAGGAGAAGATCCAAGGACCCACCCCTGATTCCTTTTCATCCAGTATGTTTTGTGGAGAGAGGATGCAAGGAACCAAGGAAAGATGAATGAGAAAAAAGGCTTTATATGGCCTGTCCTTCTGGCGGAGGAGATAAGAGGCTCTGTGTAGGCCTTTGAACTACGAAGCATCAATGACAAGTTTCTCTGACCCCTAATTGAGAATTCTGCTTTGAAAGCAGCCACCCACTCCTCATACAATCGACACTTATTGTATCTATTTATGGGCCTGGTTTGAGTCCATGTATGAAGGGCCAGCCATGGCTTTTTGGGTGACCTATGCAAGATTTGTTTGAGAAGGACCCCCATCTCTTAGGAAAACAATTTAGCAATCACCTCTCGACAGTTATAGAAATTAAAAAAGAGTGAGAAGAATAAAAATATAGGTATATATATACATATATATACGTGTATATATATATATACTTATATATATTCCTTCAGATCAGAGTCACTTTAAATGATGGCAGGTATGTAATGACTTTAACATAATGATTTAACATGAGTTTGAATGTGGTTGGTTAGTTCTTAAC